>PVJL010003728.1:0-148945 GCA_004026885.1 Lyroderma lyra | reverse complement strand
TTTTTTTTTAAATGCCATCTGAAGTGGAATCATTGAGTACCCTATTCAATAATAGAAAAGCTGGCTTCTGCACAAAAAGATAGAATTGATTTATAGGTTCCAGCATAACCCATTTTTCAGCTTAAATCCAGTTTCCCCACACATAAAGTGGCCTGAAGTATCTCAGGTATTTCAGGATATCATTAGTCCATAACAGTGGCTATCAGTGCCTTATTTGGTTGAGCTGTGAGTCATTTTATCCAGAAACTCAAGATTAAACTCTGGACCAGAAAATGTAAGAAAATGTAAGAAAACATAGTGTCATATGACCTCATGAGTTTTCCATATTGATGTTTACCATACATAGCTTTTCACCTACATATTTTCAAAGATGTGTGCATTCAGTCTTGATTGTAATTGTACAATCATTGTCATTGTGCAAGTACACTTATACTTACCCTGTTCTGATACGGAATCTATGTGGACCTGAACAGTAGCATAGCAACATAATTTTCCAGGTTTGAAGTTCTGGTATGTTCTGAGGGAGTATCAGAAATATATAAATTCACTTCAGAAATATGTAAGAAATAATGCAATTGAGATGGCTTAGATAATAAAATAGTGAATGAGCATTTTTCACTCACCAGATATATTTAGTAATTATATTTTCAGAGGTTTTATTCTACCTCAAAATTCAGCTTTGGAGTAAAGAATAGTGTTTTCCCTAATATTGAGTAGGGTGACGTTCAATTAAGGTTCATCATAAGCCTTGAATAGATTAAAATAAATATTTATTAGGGGGGTTCCCTGGTGGAGTAGTAGTTAGGCTTCAGTGCTCTCACGGCCACGGCCTGGGCTTGATCCCCACCCAGGGAACCAACCAAAAACAAACAAAAAAAGAATATTTATTAAAATTCCCTTTATGACATAATATCATAAAATAAAACATCATTTTATCTTATTTCTATGATAAACATCTCACTACAGATATTTCCCTGACTCCATTCTGACTTTAAGAGCAGAAACTGAGTTAGATTCGCGAGTGGCATCAGCAGGATGATAGAATAGGGATTTCCAGCCTTTATGCTTCCACAAAAGCATTAATTTATTAACACTTAAAAGCAACAACATACATTTATAAATATTCCAGAATTGAGTTAAGAAGTTGCAGTATACTAGATAAACACAAAACTGACAATAGCCATATTGAAATGGCTAAGAAGAGTTTTGTTTTACCTGTATCGGCCCTTCTCCTTAGCCAGCATAGCTCAGCACAGGGAGAGATTCTCTCACCCGCAATTCCTCCCTGTGAGGGAAGAGAGAGTGGAGTGTACCTCCAATCTCAGGGCACTGACAGAGAGATCTGCTACAGTCTCATTATACCCAGAATCTTATAATAAAAGAACTGGCATAGTTCTAACACTTGAAATAGCTAAGAACAAAGCAAAGGGGCAGGCAGCCTTTAGCAGTTGACATGGATCTGTAAAATTAGGAGAAGATGCATAATCTTGAGAATTCTCATTCAGGAGAAGTGGAGCTTCAACACAAAGTCCCAGGATTTCAGTGTGCAGTCTGAAGAAGAGGAGGATGACTCTCAGCAGCAGTATAGCTTGGTGATACTGAGAGAAGACACTTAATTCTGAGAATTGCCCATCAGGAAGGAGGGAGAGGAGTTATGTGCATTTAATGTCCCTGTCTTTCAGTGTACTGTCCTAGGGAAAAGGGGCCAGTGGCTTACTGTGGCCATACAACTATGCAATTGGGAAAAGGCAAACAACCTTAATACTTCTCTTCCAGGAGGAAAGGAGAGGAGTGAAACATGTACAACCATAAAAAAGTTTCAAGAAACTACCAAAATCTCTAGCAGGGCTAATTGGTGAAGGTCTTTATTGTTGAAGTCAAAGATGTCCACTCACCCCAATTCCCTTCAACACAGTAAGGAAGTCCTAGCCAAAGCGATTGGGCTAAATAAATAAAAGGCATCCACTTTGGAAAAAAGTAAAGTTATCTGTTTACTGATAGCATGATCTCCTTTAAGTAGAAAATTCTAAAGACTCCACAAAAACGATTAGATCTAATCAATGAACTCAGCAAAGGATGGATAATCAACACACAAAAATCAATTAGATTTCTATATACTCTCAGTTATCCCCCTCAAAAAATAAAAACTAACCCTATTTTAAAAACCATGAAAAAATATAATAACGAGGAATAGATCTAACCAAGAAGGTAAAATATTCGTACACTAAAAACTATAAGAAATTGATGAAAGAAGTTAAAGAAGTCACAAGTAAATGGAAAGATAGGCCATGCTCATGAATCAGAAGAATTAATATTGTTATAATATCCATACTACCAAAGCAATTTACAGATTCAATGCTATTTCCATTCAAAATCCCAAGGTCATTTTATTTTTATTGAAATAGAAAGAACAATCCTAAAATTCCTATGGAGCCACAAATAGCCTAAGAAATCTTGAGAAAGAAGAATAAAGTATAGTTATCGTACTTCCTGATTTCAAATTACATTACAAATTTAAAGTAATTTAAAAAATATTGTACTCACATAAAAATAAACTATAAATCAATAGAATATAATTGGAAGCACAGAAATAAATCATGTATATATTATCAACTGATCTTTAACAAGGGTTCCAAAAATACAAAATGGAGAAAAAGTAGCCTCTTCAACAATTGGTATTGGCAGAATTGACATCCACATGTAAAAAAAAAGAAATTTGATTCTTATCTTACGCATAAAAATCAACTCAAAATGGATTAAAGATTTAAACTCAAGACTTAAAGCTGTAAAACTCCTAGAAGAACACACAGGGGGACATCTTCTTGACAGGCAACAAAAGCAAAATAAACAAGTAAGACTACAATAAGCTTAAAAGCTTCACAACAAAGGAAACCATTTAAAAAATTGAAAAGTCAACCTTTGAAATTAGAGAAAATATTTGAAAGCTACATATCTAATAAGAGGTGAATGTTTAAATTATAGACAAAATTCATACAGTGCAATAGCAAGAAACAAATAACCCAATTAAAAATAGACAAAATATATAAAGAACTCAGTCAACTTAATTAATATAACAAATAATTTGACTGAAAAATGGCAGAAGAACTAAACAGACATTTCTTCAAAAAGGACATAGAAATGGCCAACGGACACATGAAAAGATGTTTAGTAACACTAATTATCAAAAAAAGACAAATCAGATCCACTTTGAGATATCAACTTATGCATGTTAGAATGGATATCATCAAGAAGACAAGAGGGGGTTCCCTGGTGGTGTAGTGGCTAGGCTTCAGCGCTCTCACGCCATGGCCTGGGTTCGATTCCCAGCCAGGGAACTATCCCCACCAAAAAAAAAAAAAAAAAAAAAAAAAAAAAAAAAAAAAAAAAAAAAAAAAAAAAAAAAAAAAAAAAAAAAAAAAAAAAAAAAAAAAAAAAAAAAAAAAAAAAAAAAAAAAAAGACAAGAGACAACAAACAGGTACTGACGAGGGAGGATGTGATGAAAAGGGAATACATATATTGTTAGAGAGTGTGTAAATTGGGCCCACCACTATGGAAAACAATACAGATGATCCTTAAAAAAATAAAAAATGGCTCTATGCAATCTAGCAATTCCACTTCTGGGTATATACCCAAAGTAAATGAAAATATGCACTCTCATATTTATCACAGCATTATTCACAATAGCCAAGATCTGGAAACAACCTAAATGCCCATCAACTGACGCATGGATTAAAAAACGTGATACATATACACAATGGAATATTATTCAGCTATGAGAAAAGAAGATATCCTGCCATCTCTGACAACATAGATTGTTCTTGAGCACATTATGTTAAGAGAGATAAGTCATGCAGAGAAAGACAAGTACTATGCAATACAATATCACTTACACTTGGAATCTAAAAAGGTTAAACCTGTAAAAAATAGAATAAAATGGTAATTATCACGGGATGAGAGGTGAGATAAAAGTGATGGTGTTCAAAGGTACAAACTTGTAATGAGTAGTAAATAAGCCATAGATATCTAATGCACAGCATAATAAATATACACATAAATATTGTACTATAATTATGTAATGTGATGAACAGCCCTACATGGGCAATCATAGTATAATATATTAAGGGAAAACACTTTAGAATGAAATACAAAATTATTTTGTATCTATTCAAAATTGAAAATGTTAGTAAATACTACTACTGCTATTATTGCCATCAAAATAAAGTGGATGAATTTTCCTACCTACCACTCAGGTCTTCTAAACAGTCTTCTTCGCGGACTAATTTTTTTTTTTTTTGGTCTCCTTTACCCTGAGGACTTCTCTTTTTGCACCTCTTCTCACCATTACTCTTGTCTTTGTGGAGAAAGCGTACATGACCCTTTGAGACTCTGAAGGTTTTGCTTTGTTTCACATTATATGTGGGGTTTATAGGTGGTATATTTTGCAAATTTGCTTCTGAACTTTATCAATAGACTGGTCTTTGATAGTACACTCTGGGTTGCATTAAAAGAAATAGCTCACAAAGCTCCTTTTCTGGTCATATTCTCTTCAACACACTCTACTGATTAGGGGGCATTTTCTTTTTTTATTCTTTTCTTATTATTTTTCCTTCTTCAAAGGAAAAGACATCTTTTTTCCTATTCTGGGCATAAATAGAAAAACGCTATCATTACAACTACTACAATTACTACTACTACTACTATTACTGTTGCTGCTACTACCACTATTGCTACTCCTAGCACACATACAGATACATTTGGGAGTTTTACCAAGTAACAGACTGTAATTGCAATATTACATTATAAAATTCTAACTATATTAACCATAGGATCTTAAGAACCTTTACAAAAAATAGAATCACCATATTCATTTTATAAATATCCAGAGGGATAATATAACACTCAGAAAGGACTGGCTATTAAACTTTAGGTGGTACCCTGATTGGCACCAGAAATAATATTTCTGGCTCTTCAAAAGTCATGTTTTGTAGAAACATAGTTTTTATAACAACTAGTAATAATAATGACAAGAGCACTTTTACGTGCCTATCACTGTGCTAAGTAGTTTTATATGAATACATTCATTAACAATAACAATCACAACAGAATTGTTTATTATTTTTAATCTCTAATATGTAGATTAAAAACAACTGAAACTTATTCAGAGTAATGATCCTAGCTAGTAAGGGCTGAAATCGCGCCCACAGAGATAACAAGCTTCAGTAGCAGTAGGACATAGTAAATGTGCAGGATTATAATTTTTTGAAAGGCATTCCTCCAAGGTGAACTCTAAATGTTTTAAGGTTGGCCCAAGCCTTTTCCAACTTTAATTAGCCTACCTGATTATGTTAAAGCCCAGAGCAAAGCACAATTCCTCAGAGTGAGTAGGCTGTCCAGGTGCAATTTTTTTTCTATAATGAACACAGAGTGGTTATTAGGGTGTGGTGATTAAAAAAATGGCTGGATTTTCTTTCATCTACCCGCAATGCCACTACCCGCCGCCCATCACTGGATTTGCTGGACCTGGCAAAGCCATCGGTTACTCATGCAGTAGGTTAAAGACTGCTGTATAATTCGGGTTTCTTGTAAGTTATGTAAGTTATCTATGACTTTTTAGAACTACCCCAGTGATAAAGATATGATTTTAGCCAGAACATTGAGTTGACTTACGTTCCTCACCATCTTTCTTTACCTGGGTTGCTACACCGCCATCCTACTCTGTAATGTTCTAAATACCCTTACAAGACGCTGAGACGTCTGTTCAAAATGGAGCCTGAATAGAAGGATAACTTTAGTGCCCCTTTGTGCCACTGTCTGTCAGCTGGTTGGGGATCTACTTCTGTCAAAGGCTATAAAAAGAAAATAGCAGACAGTTAAATTCCCTCTTTTCTCATCCACTAATGCTTAAAGAGGTAATAAAATGAATATTTATTCTCAACTACAGCTCAATTGAAATGTTATGATGTTTTGGGTGACTTTTGAACGATAATGAAAAATGAGTGCCACCTGTTTCTGATTTGCCATCAGGGAGATGCCACTTCTTAGATGAATTCTACTTAAAACATCACATCCTTCTTTTGGTGATGGGTTATTCTCTGGAAGAGCAGCTGATGCCTAGTTGCTTGCAATGACCATGGTTCACAATATTCATTTGTTTCCTCTGTCTTCACAGTTAATGTGTGGCAGCCCAGTCTGTTTGGCCCAGGGGTTAATGCAGATAATAAAAAGGCCCAAATAAATGAATTGGTTGCATTGCCAGTAAGTGAATTGTGTTAAGGAAGAAATCCTTTTTTGACTCCGAATGAAATTCCCAATGAACATTTGATTAGGCTATTTGTAGATTTTCTTTATTTTTTTAGTTTATCTCACCTTCTTCTCTGAGTTGGGAATGACACAGGTGGACCTAGCTTTAATTGATACTTTCACAATGCTTTCCTGAGAGTTGTTCTTCATCTCTTTGTATCTACTCAATCAAATCATTGCTTACCAATAAATATTTTTCCTTTAGAGCTTTGCTTTTTGATATATGAAACAATAATAAAACAAAAACATAATAACAATAATAGCAAAATTTTTTTCAAAGTAAACTATGGCTTTCACTATTTTAGTCTCTAAAATGGTCCCTTGGGTCTTACTTTTTAAAGCCTAATGCTGAATATTAATTCTTTCTCTTTTGCTTCTATGACAGCAATTATCTCTGAGTCCTTGACTCTGAAGGGGGAAATGCAGTAGGAAAGGGTGGCAGACAAAGTTTGAAAAATGACTTATTAATATGCTTAAAATAATATTTTCATATACTATTAATAAGGACCCAAGTAAAATATAACTTTCTACACTTTACCCTATATCTACCATCAATTTAAACCACATTTCTATATATTACAATATTATCCAATTTTTCCTTTCTACCACTGTTTCAGTGTCTAATTTTCTTTTCTTATGTATTTTTTTTCTTTAATCCTAACTCTTATATTCTAACCTGAATGTTAACATCTGGAAGACTAGGACCAGGTTTACCTAAAGTCTTCCATGAAGCACAGGCTCTATTTACTGATCATTAAAAACTATTCATCAACTTTCTACTAGAACTGAGAGACAGTGGGATTTTAGATGACTTCTACTATACCAAATAATTTTTAAAAAAACATTAACTAGGTACTGTGTGCCAAAATGGGATACTATGATACAATGGTAACCAGACCTGCAGCTTACACCTTGAACTTTATATTATGATATGAGGTATTTCTGAAATCTCATAGGTGGCCCCTTCATAAGTTTGGGAGATATGTCACACTGGTGTACTGATGTATATAGTGAACTAGAACAAAAATACTAAAAGAAATGGTTAAATGCTACCATTTATTTCAAAGTGTAAAAGGGCTTAACTATTCTGTGTAAAGTGCTAATTGAAGGGAACTCCTGCTAGTGGACCAATGTCATGATGAATTAGGACCATAAACAAGTTTACTTATTCCCCAACTCCATATAAAAGCTACAATATCTAGGCACTTGGGGCTTGAACTTTCTAGTGATGTGAATCCAATTTTCTTTACAAACAATGCCAAGATCTGAATTTAAACCTCAATATTTCAGCCAGCAATCTACATCTAAACCACAGAGAAAAATCCACAGCAATTCTATTCAGGAAAGAGAAAACAGTTTAAATAATGAATGGATTTTTGCCAATCTAAGCCAATAGTGATTATCTCCCTTGGCCTCCTAAATATTTAACCTACTTAATTATGTTTCACTTGGTGCTGTAGTCACAGAATGAACTTAGTGAAAAGCCAGATAATTATGTGTGGGTTGTGACTATAAAGTAAAGGTACTTGTTCACTTTAAGACTTTTGAGAAATTTTACTTCAGTTTGTGTTTCTTTGAAAAACAAAAATTATAATTTATTTGGAATCCCCTAATGAATTTAGAATATTTTCTTAATGAATTATTTTTCTCCCACTCCTTAAGTGATGGGACTTCAGTTTTGTATAAAGATGATTTATTTCTGCCACATTCTGGCTGTATGAACCTGGTACGGTTTATCTGTGTCTTCATTTATTCAATAGAAAAACAAGGATATATAACTTAGTTCGACCTTACTGTCACAGACACTAGGATGATGAAAGTTCATGTGAAATATCAGTATATATTAGAAATACTAACAAGTGGAAATGGCATTATAATGTAGAATAGAATTATATTTCCTTTTGGTGTGGGCAAGTGTTAAATAATGTCAAGATGGGTATGTGCAAAACTTAATGTAATGAAGCTTCTCATTTCAGCTCCAACACTTAAAAAGGTTGGAAATCATCATTTTCATCCTTAAAACTGGTTTTGTAAATTTATCTTAAAGACAAGACAGTATTCTATTGGTAAAAGAATAAACTAGTTGCTCAATGGAACAGAATAGAGAGCTCAAAACAGATTCTCAAATATAGTCAACAAATTATTGATAATGGCACAAGTATAATTCAATAGAAAAAGTATCTTTTCAACAATTGGACTTATCCATATGCAAAACAATAAACCTAAACAGAGATCTGATACCTTATATAGATCTTAACTCAAAATAGATCAGAGACCCAAATGTAAAATCCTAACATATGCAGGTCTTAAAAGAAAACATAGGAAAAAAAATATGCATGTACTTGAGTTTAAAGATGAATTACTGGTAAAACCAGTAAAACCAGAAAAAAAAAATCCAGCCATAAATGCCTCTATTTTTCATATTACATGGCTGGATACTTTCTGGACAGTGCTCATATACAGATGGGAAAATGATTATATGAAAAGATGTGCAACATTTGTCACTATAGATATGCAAATTAAAATAGCAGTAAATGAAACTACAAACACATTAGATTTAAAATCCAAAATTTTGGCACTGCCCAATTAATTGCTGGCTAGAATGCTGAGCAACCAGAATTCTAATAAATTAGTAATGGAAATGAAAAACAGTACAGATACTTTGGAAGAAATTTTGGCAATTTCT
Organism: Lyroderma lyra; assembly: GCA_004026885.1. NCBI lineage: Eukaryota > Metazoa > Chordata > Mammalia > Chiroptera > Megadermatidae > Lyroderma > Lyroderma lyra. Next base: position 139,958 of record PVJL010003728.1, on the reverse strand, counting down.
TACAAAGATAAACAGTCTTATCATATGATTAAGCACTTTTACTCTTAGGCATTTATTCATCTGAATAGAAAACTTATGTTCACACAAAAATCTGCATGTCAATATTCATCGCAGCTTTGTTCATTCTCGTCAAGTCATGGATGCCAAAATAATGTCCTTCAATAGTTTAATGAATTAACACACAGTGAAACCTCAACACAATGAAAATTTATTCAGTGATAAAAAGGAATGAGCTTTCAATTGACATAACAAAATGGATGAATCCTCAATGTGTATTTCTAAGTAAAAAAAAGCCAGTTTGAAAAGGCTATACATTATAGGATTCCATTTACATGACTCAATGAACATGGGAAAATTGAACGGATGAGAAACAAGACTGGTTGCCAGGGATTAAGCACTAGAGAAGGGTTCCATTGGGGAAGCAGAGGGGATTTTTAGCGTTGTGAAAATTATTCTGTATATTGTTGTAGTGATGGATACATGACCACATGAATTTGTCAAAACAAATAGAATCTTACAGCATAAACAGTAAGCTTTAATGTATGCTAATCAGAAAAAACATAAATTAGGAGATTGAGAGACCCCAAGATGATGTGCAGACTACAATAAAAGAATCTAACTGTGCTACAAATGTATGACATTTGTCCTGATTTCAGTAACTTTCTAAGTCAATGGAAACTGTAAGACTAAAGACAAAATAACTGTACTCTAGTTGATAAACTAACTCTTCCTATTCTGCTCCAGCCATGGGTCAACAGGTAAACAGCCCTGAAATCATTCTACATAGATTCTGCAATTGACCAGATAAGTAAATGGATGGTGAATAATGAGAACTAGGTTTCTCACTTTTGAAGTGGGAGGTTACAGATAAGCAGAGGGTGAAGGCTAGAATAAGCCACATGTTAATGAATTACAGTTAGAGACCTCAGTATGAATACATGGATAGCTTTATGTTAATATATATGTAGATATAACTATATATAAATATATGCACAGATGGTTACATATGAAAATACTTATAGGTATGTGTGTATACATCAGTTGGTATGCACTCATATATATCTCTAGTTTTGTCTACCCAGAATTTGGAAGTGATGACGCACTAGTGGCAACACACATACCCTACACCCATATCTTGGTTTCTAATACCATTCTTCAATAAAAAGAATCAAAGCTCCTGGAGAAATGGATGATTCCAGGACTGGTGTAGGGAATATGTAAAATGAGCCTTGGTATGTTGTAGTGTCAGAAAGTAAAGATGTGTTAAAAAACACAAAATGATGGTGATCTGTCAGAGGAGCACAGGAGCCATGAAAGAGCCCCCATTGGGTAAAGCTGGAAAAATTTGAGCAAAAATAAATAAATGTTAGAGTATACCCCAAAGCAAGAAATAAAATTCTATCATGGAGTTCCCTGGTGGTGTAGTGGCTTAAGGCTTTGGCGCTGTCAACGCTGCGGCCTGGGTTCGATTCCCAGCCAGGGAACTACCCACATAATAAAAAATAAAAAAAATAAAATTTAAAAAAGTATGACTTCACTCATATGCGGAATATAAAACTGAAAGCAAAGAAAAAAGAAATGAACAAACAAATAACCCATGGACACATCAATAGTTTAATGTTTATTTGGGGACGAGTGGGTTAGGGAGGGGAGAGAGGGGAGGGCGTGGGAGAAGGGGGGAAGCTAAATATAAGGTGATGGAAAGAGAAGTCACATTAGGTGGTGAACTTATTATACATCAAGATGACAATGCACTGTAGAATTGTATGCCTGAGGCCTATGTAATCCTTGCTAACAGATGTCACCCCAATAAGTCTAACAATAAAAATGAATTAAAAAAAACAAAAAAACAATGCTACAAAAACAAAAAACAAACAAAAAAAATTCTATCAGTCCATATTGATATAAATAAATGACTAAATAAAAATAAATAAGAATAGACAACTCTCCATATCCACATAAAAAATTCCAGATACTTTACATAGATTATTTCTGTTCAAGGAGATGGTGTTTTCTTCCCCATTTCTAAAATGTGGATTGCTCAGAGACTATTTCTAATGAATACAGTTTGGAAAAACAGAAAAAAAGGGGTTCCCTGGCGGTGTAGTGGCTAGGCTTCAGTGCTCTCATGGTTTGATTCCCAGCCAAGGAAACCCCGCCCCCCCCCCCAAAAAAAACAACGACAACAACAAAAAAGAAAAAAATGAGTAATTTTCAGTAGAGACGTTTGACAAATACTATCTCAACCAAGTAAACAAGGTTAACACCCGAAGTAATGATTCACATTCAAAATATATATTTACTTTTGCTATGACATAAAGCAAATTCTACTTTAGCTCTGTGTGCTCCTTCCTCCCCCCAAACCACAAAACCCCTGTGTAATGATGAAGAAAACATAAAAAAAAACAATTGGGGGACGTTTAGCTGAGCAGTATGCCTCGAAACTGTCAAGCTCATGAAAAATAACAAAGATCTGAGAAATTGTCGTAATCTGTAGAAGCCATAGGTGACAGCAACTACAGGTAGTACTTGGATGGGATCCTGGAACATTAAAAAAAAGTATTAGGTAAAAAGTAAGAAAATCTCAATAAATTACTGACTTCAGATAGAAATAATTTATGCATACTGGTTTATTAGTGTGACAAATCACCACGGCAACATTAATAACAGGAAAATCTAAGTTCAGGTATTGGGGAACTCAATAAATGCCATATGTGTCTCATCTTTGTTTCCCTTTGTCATCACTCTATCATAAGCTTTCAAAATTACTGCCTAGAAAAATATCTAAAACATATTTAATGATTTTCAGTTTTTGTCACTGCTCCCTTAGGAGAAAATATTTTATGGCAGGAATATTGAGGCTGATACCAAATTTTGTGAATTCACATACTTTAATAAAATGACACTCATTTAGAGTGTGAAAGAACTGTCACATATAAGAGTATGTTCGACTGCAAAATTCTACAGTTTTGTTAAAAATAGTCTAAAGGTAAAAGTTTTTCTGATCTTACATGTTATAAAATTTTACAAAGTTGCTATTTTTTAGAAACATGAAAATTGCTATGAAAAAATGTAGAAGAGACCTTGTGTTTACCTTTATGTTGGAATCAGCAGATTGTGGTTTTACGTGAATAGTTTCCAAATTTATATTTTAGAAATTATTCATAGATAAATATTTTGGTATTTTGATGGGGATGCAATTAAATTTGGTAACATCAAACTGAAATGAGCCCCAGAGGTAAATAAAAAGATAGGAGACCCACTCTAAGAAATTGAAGAAGAACCAATAAAATGGAAAGCTATTCCATGTCTATGAATTGGAAAAATCAATATAGTTAAAATGGCCATATTACCCAAAGCAATATACATATTAAATGTATACCCATCAAAATGCCCATGGCATTTTTTGAAGAAATAGAACAAAAAAGTCATCAAATTTGTATGGAATCATATAAGACCCTGAATAGCTGAAGCAATATTGAGTAAAAAGAACAAGGCTGAAAGTATCATACTCCCTGACTTCAATTTATACTATAAAGCTACAATAATCTAAACAGCATGTTACTGGCAGAAAAACAGACATTTAGACCAATGGAATAAATTGAAAAACCAAAAAAAACCTTACATACATATGGGCAGATAATTTTCAACAAAGGACCCAAAAACATACAATGGAGAAAATAAAGCCTCTTCAATAAATGGTGCTGGAAAAATTGAAATGCCATGAGCTGAAGAATGAAACTATACTGCTATCTATAACTATACAAAAGTCAACTCAAAATGGATCAAAGACCTGAACATAAGACCTGACACAATAAATTGGCCAGAAAAAACATGGGCACTAAACTCATGGACGTTGGGTTCAGAGAGGATTTTATTATTTGACCTCAAAAGCAAAGGAAGTCAAAGCAAAGATAAATGAATGAGACTATATCAAAATAAAAAACTCTGCACAGCAAAAGAAACCATCAACAAAGAGGTAACCAACTGAATGGGAGATGATATTTGCAAACAATACCTCCAATGGAGGCTAATATCCCACATATATACAGAACTCATACGACTCAATAACAAAAACATATAATCCAATTGAAAAATGAGCAGAGGACTGAACAGACACCTCTCCCAAGAAGACATACATATGACCAACAGACATATGAAAAAATGCTCAACTTCACTAGCCTTTATGGAAATGCGAATCAAAACCACAATGAGATACCACCTCACACCTGTTAGAATGGCTATTATTAACAAGGCTAGTAATAACAAGTGTTCGAGAGGTTGTGGAGAAAAAGAAAGTCTCATACACTGATGGTGGGAATGTAAATTGATACAGCCACTATGAAAAACAGTATGGAGATTTCTCAAAAAATTAAGAATAGAATTAACCACATGTTCCAGCAATCCCTTTTCTGGATATCTACCCAAAAAAATCTAAAAATATTTGTCTGTAAAGATATATGTACCCCTACTTTTATTGCAATATTATTCAAGTGGCCAAGACATGGCAACAATCAAAGTACCCTTCAATAGATAATTGAATAAAGAAGATGTGGTACATATATGCAATGGAATATTACTCAGCCATAAGAAAAGATGAAATGCTGCTGAAATGACAACACGCATAAATCTTGAGATTATCATGCTAAACAAAATAAGTCAGGCAGGGAGTTCCCTGGTGGTGTAGTGGCTTAAGGCTTCGGCGCTGGTGCTGTCAACGCTGCGGCCTGGGTTCGATTCCCAGCCAGGGAGCTACCCAGATACAAAGAAAAAAATAAAAATAAAAAAAGTCAGGCAGAAAAAGTTGAAACCATATGACTTCACTCAGAGTGGAGATATAAAATTGAAAGCAACAAATGAACAAAGAAACAAAAACTCATAGATACAAATACTTCAGTGGTTACGAAAGTGTTAAGCAGAGAGGGAGATGGTAGAAGAGAGCAAAAGGGGTCAAATAAATGGTGATGGTTGGAGAACTGACTCTGGGTGGTGAACAAACAATGCAATATGTAGATTACGTATTATAGAAATGCACACTTGAAACCTATATAAGTTTACTAACCAATGTCACCCCTATAAATTTAATAAAAATTAAAATATACATTCATGTAATACTTTCAATGATGCTTACATTTGAATAGTACACAATAGATTATAAATCATTTTTATTTATATAATGATTCATTACTACAAAATCATCCAGTAAAATGATTTATACTATAATTTACACTTTACAAGGGAAGAAGTTAAATAAACACTTATCCTTATTTTCTGTTGAGAAAAAAGTTTCTCTAACTTTCCATCAGGCGCAATCATTCTTACTTGGCATTTACAGAGTGATACAAATTGATACCTTTAAGAAACCCTGAAACAACTGACACAAATGGGTTAGTTATCAACACATTAGAGAGCAAACAGTGTTTAAGGTAAGATAAATGTATCTTATTTTCCCCTAAGTCTTTAAAAATGGGCACTCAATATATAATGAAAATCCAATATTTAAATAAGCCATAAATTCTAAATTCCCTGTCCCTGCCTCCTCCTCCCCAAATAAAACAGTTAAGAGAGTGCTGATTGCATTATTGAAAATACCTTTTGACAAACGCTTTAAGAATTGCTATTAACAGACAATCTTTAAATGAAGAATCCATAAAAATTATACTGTTGAGGTTATTCATTATATTTTTCAGCTTGATAAATTTGTTTGGGGAGGGGGGTATAATATTTCATGACCAAAGAAATAATTTTAATATCTTGTTTGCAAAAACATAGTGCATAAATCACAAGTACGTATGCTCAGTTCAATTTTGTTTTCAGTATTGAAACTTCAAGACATACAATCATCAAATTGCTTCTCTGGACCTCAAATACAGAGTAGTAGCAAGAAAGCACTTTCAATGAATCTAGGGAAATTTCTTTGAAATGTTCCTGTGTCATTTCACTCCACATAAAATAAGTACAGCAGAATCCCATATTCATTTACAAATCAGTGACTCTGTGCCCCTAAAATTCTCTAATGGTCAAAGTTTAAAAATACAGAGAACACTATTCTCATGTCTATTACATAGTAGGTAATAATCACAATTCTGTGTTATTGTAGTTTTTACATCTGAAATATGTAGCTAATTAACTGAGACTCTTGTTTTAATCCTGAAAATTTTAAGTAAAATTAACTTTTGCCATCAGGTTTGCATTTCTAATTTTATTTCCAGTAATTTTCTTATTCAAACATATCTTGTAGGTGTGCCCCTCCTCTTCCCATTCTCTTTTTTATTACATTAGTATAGTTTGATTATGCCTTTTCTTTGACAATTTTTTTGAAAAACTTTTCTATAGCTAACATTAATATAAGACACTTATCAGAAAAAATTATGAACCTAAACATGATGTTTTCTCCAACTGGTTCACACTGAGTCACATTTGATGTAAGCATTAAAAAGTTACCTTTCCAATTCCTTTTGACTTTGAGTATTGTGGGGGCTTCTCTCGTGCCCTCATAATGATCTGGATATTATTTTCATGACTTTCTAAAAAATTTTTCTGTGATATGATTGTTGGTAGCAAGAAAAAAAATCACTTTTTCTTTAAATAGATAAAGTTAAAACTCTGTGTTCTGTGATGATTGCATTCAACCTACAGCTTCTTAAAGTCAAACTTATTTCACATGTCAACTCTTCTGACGATGACTTATGGCTAGATTTATTTATATCTATTTAATTTATATATTGTTTGTGGCATTATGGCAATTTTATCCCTGTCTATATGAAAACAGAGGCATATTTTTATTTATTAATATCAGCTTATCACCTGTGTCTTTTTTTTTTATACTCATCTGCTAGTTTTACATACAACACTGCCAGGTTAACATACATAACTTTATCATTCAGGATTGTCTTTTGCTGCAAAGGTATAGAAAACCCTACAAAAGTGACTTACACAATTACAGTTTTTATCTGAATCTCGCAAAAAAAAAATTCAGATGTAGGCAATAATATAAGGTTCATATTGTGGCTAATAAAAGAGAAAGAGAATCTATCTTCCCGTTTTGAAATCTTTTATATGTGCATTTTGCCATAGAGTTACAAAAGGGCAATTTTACCTGTAAGTGTTACATATGCATTCCAGTCAGGGAAAACAAAATATAGGAGAAAGAAAAAAACCAAACAAACAAACAAAAAAATCCCAGAAGATTTGTTTCTTGGCTCTTCAGATTTTTGTCACTGTATTCAAGAAAGAAGATCCTCCCCAGAGACTTTTACTTCTAACTCCAGGACAGTCTACAACAGAAGGAAAGAGCAAGGGAGAATGGATTTGTTAAATGGATCCCCCACAGCCATTTCCCATAGGCAAACCCATGATTTGTTAAAACCCTCTTTCTATCACCACTGAGTTCACTCCGGAAATTTGAAAATTTTGTTAACCATTCATGATCAGCTTGAAAGTTCCTTGACTTCGTAAGGGTTAAATTTGAATCATTACTTACTCCACAGCTGCTGCAATGTGGGTCCTTACTCCTTCCTTGAATTCAAGTATTAATATTTATTGAGAATCTGATTTGGATCAGTACTATAATAGATACTGGGGATAGATAAAACAGAATATCTTCTGCATAATCCTAAAATTGGTTGTTTAACTGTAATTGTGACAGGTGCGATGGAAGTGAGTTACAGGGTTTCATGATAGCCTAAAACTTTGGGAACTTAATTTATACTGGGGAGTCATAAGAGGGTCATCTGAAAAAACAATGCATCCGTGGGTAATGAATGACAATAGCAAGTAAGAAGGCAAAGTGAGAAGGAGAGGAGCTTTCTGCAGGAAAGAAAGTAACCCTTTGAGAATGCTGTGAGGTGGAGAAAGAACAGGGAGTGTTAGAGAAACTGAGAGGTCAGTGTATGCAAAGACTAAAAAAATGATGGGAAAAGGTTACGTAAGGCTGATCATTCAAAATAACTGCAGGCCACAGTAAAGATGTAGCCCTTTTTGTAAAAAGACCAGAAAGCTATTGGAAGGTTTTTCAGCAGAGGAATCGTAACATTAAATTGACACATACCTTTGGGAGTGCTAGTAGAATAAAGGTTAATAAAAAAAACAAAACAACAACAACAACAACAGCTTCTAAAAATTCATTGGTGCTCACCTGGAAGCCACCATGAATCACAGGATTTTAGAGGAAAATTCTGGAGACAGTCCTAACCTTCTGAAAGAAGGAAGCTAGTAAATCTTAACCAGCCTGGAGACCCTGTGAAGCTCTGGGCACACAAGAGGAGGCACTACTGCTACAGACTGTAATCGTCCACATCCTTGAAGGAGATGACGCTCCTGTTTGATTTCTGCCTATGAGTGAGTCTTTCTGAAAAGTCACCAGAAAAGGATGACTTCTCTTCTGTCTTACACATCTCATTTGAATTTTTCTTAATTAAAGCCTCTAAATCAAGAAAAAGGTATGGAAGGGGATTCCATAAAATTTAGTTTCGGGATTCTCCTCATTGATGTAGATGAAAGTTGAGATGATAATTAGGTAAAAATTTGTTAATGTTACTATGTGTGATACATTTGCTCATTGTGATATATTTTACTAATTAATATTGATTTAATGCTGGTCACATTGACATCCTGAGCCAGAGTTTAATAAATATTGGCTTAGTGAGTGAAATTAACTGACTTTGCAAAAACAAATTTCAATGTGGCTTTATTCTCCATGTACTTTATATATAATCTTATAAATCTCTCATAAAATGAGAAAGGTCTCTGTGTTTTTTATTTTTTCAAATGTGTCCCTAAGAAGACAGCTGCTTGTACTGATGATGGAAATTTAATAATAATAATAATAAATAATGAGGTTGATGAGGAGAGGTAGAAGAAGAGGGAGATGCCTAAGTAAGTGATGAGTTTTAACCTCCTACCCCCAAGGTATTTCATTTGCCTGTTTTAAATAAATTAAAGAACGGAAAAGTCAGCCCTGTAGCAGTATTTGTGATGTCAAAGAAGTCACCACTTAGTCCTTAGGCAGTTAAAGAAATGGGATTCATAGAATAGCAGAAGTCCCATTACATTAAAGATACAAATTTAGTTTTCATTGAAAACATAGGTAACTTGTTTTATAGGACTTAAAAGTTTCCTATGTGACTCAAAATAAAAATTTTAAAGAAAACCAACGACATGTACAAAAAGTTTTTACGGCACATTAGGTAATAAATTCACTAATGCACTTATAAAATAATGATGGTTACTTTATTGGTCAGCATGAGAATTTTATGAAACATTTTTCTATTTTGAACTTGAAGTTAACACGTGAGAGGACTTCAGCTTTCTGAAGTTACCTGCAATGCCCTTCTTCACAATCTGAAAGAAAGCTTTGATTTGGACAAGTGTGAAAACACATTTTTGAAGCCAAAAAACAAACAAACATGGACTTCAGGTTTAAGACAACCAAATTAAGATTGATTCTCACATATTTATGTAAGCTTTATCATTATGTCAATTTTGTTCTATAAACTTGTGAATAAAAATGTCTTTAATGCAAGAACAAAAATATGTTGTTCACAGTTTAACTAAAAGGTAATTTTATAGGTGTATTTTTTTTGAGGGGGGTATTTCCCTGGCTGGTAACCAAACCCAGGTCCCAGCGTTGGGAGCTCCGAAGCCTTAGCCACTATACCACCAGGGAACTCCCTATAAGTGTATTTTAACAAGGAGAGAAACATATTTTCTCTGACTGATTATTATTTATTCTTTCTCTGTTTTTTATGCTCTGGATGTTACTGACTTCCAACTAGATTTGTGTTTTCCTATTTCCATGAGTTTATTTATCTCCAAGGAGTATGTACTCTATATGCTTTTCCATGGGGCATCTCCCACAGGAATGGTAGAGAGGATATTCTATAGTGTTTTGTTTCTTTTTTAATCAATCATCTACCTGAGGAAATTGCACCTCATGCCCAATAAAATATCAAACTTCCACATCTGATTTAAAAGTAAAAGAGGTAAAAAAGTAAAAGGTTAAGACATATTTTAATATTTTATTTACTATAATTTTCTGTGGGAAAACATTTTCATCATGAAAACTGCTGTATATATTTATACATGTATTTCTAAGAACAATTGGATTGATGAATGCTTTTGATTAATAATAATATTTACTCAGCATTCACTATGTTCTAGGGACTGTCATAAGGAGATTACTTAAATTATTTCATGTAATCATCACCACACAAACCGTACTAGAATTCCTGTTTACAAAAAGTGTAATAGATACAGGGAAATAAGTAACTTGTTAAAGTTTATTTTTTGTTGTCGGTGTTTGTTGTTTTTGGGGGGGCAGGGCACGGGCAGCAGGGCGGCGGGGGCGGGGCCGGCGGCGGGGGGCGGGGCGCGGGGGCGGGGCGTAGCGGGGGCGGGGCGTAGCGGGGGCGGGGCGTAGCGGGGCGTAGCGGGGGCGGGGCGTAGCGGGGGCGGGGCGCCGCGCTTGCTCCCGCCTCCACGGCCGCTGCCTGACTAACTTGTTAAGGTTTGATTACCCTCTGTCATCTCTCGCTATCATTATTTTTTAATCTCCTCAATACTACCCTTTCCCCCAGGAGAAAAGTTCATCTCTTCGTTTCCTTATCAACCGTTTTCCCGGATGCTGTGCCTGCCGCCACCTGTCAGGCATTGGGTATCTCTTTTCTTAATCACTCATTAAAGAGCTTCTGTAAACAAAGGAAGTCCACTTTCCTAGAGGAATTCTGGAAACCAGTTACTACCATCATTTATGGTGTAGTGCCTAAAACATAAATTAATAGAAAAAGCTATCCAATGATTTGACCAATATCATAAAAGTTTTAATCTGCTCAGAGGAAAAGTTTTAGAAGTAAATTAGAATGTTGCTACACAAAAAGTCAAACGTGCTTTATTTAGAAAAGGGTATTTTTGTCCCAGGGACTCACTAGCTCTAGAACTCTGCCAGTAGCCATAACCAGCACATAGTTCTCTTTTTAGTCATGTCTTTAGAGGCTCATGCCCTTTATATGGTCATTAAATTACATAAAAACAGTTTTTTTAAAGGTGTACGTTGTGACGATTTGTTAGGTGCATATATTGTGAAATGATGACCCCATAATCAATCAATTCATCCATCACATAGTTAACTTCTTTTGAAAAAAGTTTTTTTTTTTACTGAGAATACTTAAGACTTACTCTCATAACGAATTTCAAGTATACAATACAGGATTATTGACTATAGTCACCATGCTGTCCACTAGAATTAGTTATGTATTTTGGGACTCAGGAATTTCCTCAGATTTGTCTTCCCTATCTACCTGCTGAGTCACTGCATTTTGCCACTGACAATCCCATTTACTTGGTAATGTTTTTTCCCCTGATTTTGCTTTTGGGGTTTAAATTCTTTACCTGGATTAATCAATTTTTTACTAAGCAATTCATTTGTACCTGGATTGGCTTTATAATGAATTTCATGGAATTGGTCTGCTTTTGCACCATTTCCTAGTAACACTCAGAGACCCTAATATACGGTACTTGAGACATCTATTTCCTGGTCTCTGGAATACAGAGCTTTGAGTAAAAGACCGCTGGCCATTTTTTCTCCTTCACAGGCCCCTTCTCTGTCTTGCGTTCATTGTCTACTTCTCTTCATTCTCCACACACTTACTGAGCAATTTCAATCCCTTTTAAGATTTTGAGTTCTATTTCTGTGCTAATGACTCTCAGATTTATATCTCCAGTCCTTTTAATTTCAGCCTATATACCCAATTGCCTGTTGCAAATATTCAACTAGATTGTTTAGGCATTCATCCTTCATCAAGATTCTAATTAGGCCTCCACTCTTAGGAGAAGCCTTTTTTGCAACTCTTAAGCCTTTTTTCAACTGCCCTCTACTGTACTCCTATTGTATCTTGGGGATACCTCTTTCAAGTATTCGCTATAATGAGTCATGGATATCTGTTTCACCTGTAAATCTCTTACTGAACTGCAAGTTCTCTGGGGAGCAGAAACTTTGCCTGAATCAGTCATGCATTTCCATTATCAGATGGAGTTTCTGCAACATTAGGTAATAGATAAATGTAAGCAGTTTTTAAAACAATGAACCAATTTTCCTTGGAAGATAATGCATGTTGCAATAAGTTTCAGGCAATTACTTTCTGGGGAAAATGTAGACCTGGATTATGCATAAAATTGACAGTTGAACTATACAACCTCTAAGATCTATTCCATGCCTGAAACTTTATAAATCTATGATCCAGTAATGCTTTGAAAAAAAATTATATAAGGAAAAGTTAACTGTTTTGGCATATGGTCCAAAGTTTCTGATTAATCATTTTGCCAGTACTAAATGCACTGCATAATTGCTCAGAAATCAAATTACATTAACACTACCAAAAGCTATTGAAAATTGGCACAAATACCATTAACAGATGAAGTATCATTTAAATTAAATGCTTCATTTATTTCATTATATTAAAGTTATCACGTAAGTGTAGAGTAAATGAGCACCCAACTTTTGACAGTTTACTTTTGGCAAGTATTTAGGTCTTCTAGGGACAGGATCTGAGTGCACTCATTCTGAAACAATGAGGAGTAACCTCCAACTTGGCTTTATCATTAATGTTTTACCATGTTGGCAAAGCAAGATATTTAAGCTTATTGCAAATTGAGAAAAGTGAGGTGGACATGTTTTCGTGCTGAGGTAAACTGCAAGCTCAAACTCAATGGCTAGAATTTTAAAGATCATGTTTAGATTCTCTTATAATGATGTATATATCACTCATCTTTAGGAATATTACAAGAGAAAGAAGGATGGAAAAATATCAAGGTATTTTGGGGTCAAATTTGTATAAATTTATAATTTGAGAATTTATAATCCAAGAAAAGAAAAATAGAAATTTAGTGACTCACTTAAGGTCATAGCAAGGAAATGATAGAAGTTCATGTATTTCTTTTTTATATCTTCATTTATTTATTTATGACTGTTTCTCTTGTGCTGAATCTTTGTTTCTGAAAGGATTTTGTGTAGCCTATAGAGCCACAAAGGAGACCACACCCTAGGTTTTCTGCACATAAATGTTTTGCCTATGTGTGGGTAGGGAGGAAGTGAGTATTATAAGGTGGAAATATTAGGAGGAGATAGCATGGAGAATAAACTGGTGGATAGATAAGATGGCCAGAGTTTGACTTTTTAAAAGAAGATTATTATTTGTTCTTATAGTTTAGCTTCTTGCTTTCCTCTATCCATTCTCAGCAATGTAAACTATTGGCTCCTCTTCCCACTAAAAATGTAACAGAGAGCTCCCACACTAAAGGTAGAGAGTAAAGGACTAGGCTCTCAAAAACATTTTGAGACCCTCAAATTGTTGCGGCAGGACAGGTAACTGGGGAAATCAAGCAGCACTTCAAGAGTTGGCGAATCAGTTTTATTACACTGGTGGGCTCAGAGGAGTTAGTCTCCAAATTCTGAGCCCCTACTAACAGGCTTTTCCGACTCTTATAGGGTTGGGGTGGGGGCTGGCTGATGGGATAAGCAAGCAGGGTTACAGAAGCTAAATGCTTATATTAGGCAACTGGTGGAAGGAATGCGGAAGTGGGAGTTTACAGAATTTACATTAAACAGTCTACAGAACTTACATTAAACAGCTTTTCAGTAATTTCACATTTCAAAATTGCCTCTGAGTTTAACGGCTTTGGATATATTAAGACTTCAACTCTAGGGTCATTTTATAAGTTCCAATGGACTTCAAGAGCATCAAGGTAATTGTGACTTAAGATGTAGTCTTCTGATACTTCCAGGTTTGAACTTTGTCCAATGGTATTAATAATTCTGGAACTAACAGACAGGCCCTAAGCCCAGCAATACCGCATGTAATGAGGCTATGTAGGAGTCTCAAAACTCTCTGAACCCTCATAAAGATTACAAAGACTCATTTTCCTCAGCATTCATCTTCCCTTGGTTTCCATCTTCTCCTTCTTAGACATAGAAAATTGGGCTAATATAAATCCAGAATTATCTAATTTACAAGGAGAACAACATTTATCAGGGATCTAAGCTGACAATTCATAGGGACAGTTTATTTTACAATTATAGTTCTTCTCAAATTCTCATTCCTTTGTACATGTGCATATTGTACGTTCAGATAATACTTTCACAAATAATATTTCCCCCATGTACAGTTGAATACATAAAATTGTTTTGAGAAATTAACTGTCACTGGAATATTTAATTGTGTATCTCCATTCACAAATGCACATATATTAGCTATTTAAGCATTCTAATGAATGTGTTTCTCTAACAGTAAGAAAGGCATGTTTTCCCCATTTAATTATTCAAACTGAGCTCCATTTGAAGGGCCTGAATTGTATCATCATGAGGCTTTAATAAATTATAAATCTTTCAATGGTTAAAGGCAATATTTCCTAGGCTTAACATAATGGAATTGGGCTAATTTATTCAGAGCTCAGTTCCCTGGAACTGAGATATGCTTGCCTCCAGGCAAGTGGCATGAATTACGCAAGAGATTTCTTACAGAGAAAGTACAAGGTAGAATTAGAAATCCCTTTCCAAGTTACTACAAATGTTTTTGCTCACTCTAGACCTTTAATAATCACTAATACAAATTGTCACATAGGAATAAATATTAGAGTTGACTTCTCAGCTGATAGAAAATATACCCTGAAACACTATCTTTAGATGTTGAGAGAAGAGTTAATGTCATAGATGAAGTTGATTACCTTCTGAGAGACTACATTTTGGTTAATATAATTTCTTTAAAAAAATTTTTTTTCATTCATTGAAAGAAGCTAAGTCAGCACTAAAATTGGGGTGCAGGTCATCTCAAAGTGTTGTAGTGGGATGCTATAATAGTTCATATGCTTTGGGAGTTTCAATCTTATTCACAATCTCTGAAGCAACAGAGACTTTTGGATCATAATCAACTCAGCTGTGACCTAATAATTGGAACGTTTAACTCTCAATTAACTGTTACAAAAACAGTTTGGATTGGATAATTTAATATTTGCATTTCTGACTAGTCACATGAAAACTTGCACTACTTGAGGAAACTTGTCATTTTATTTGGTGCACATAAGCATTATGTGTGCAGAGAAGACAATGAGAGCTTAGTCACTGCCTATCATCTTCATATGGATGTAGTTTTATAGCCTCAATTATTATTCATTAGAATCTGAAGGAGTATCTGGAATTTTCTGTTTACTAAATTTAAATTTTTCTTATTGCATTTAATGGGAGTAATTATATTTGATTATTTGAGAATAATGAAAAGATATTCATGTCAAATTCAAGGGCCTGCTATATAACAAATTTTATTAAATCAATTTTAGCATATTACAAAGAGAACATTAACTAGGTATAAGAGGACTTATACCTAGTTAATGTTCTCTTTGTAATATGCTAAAATTAAAATCATAAATGATTCAACTCAGCTTCAGCACTCTTAAAATGTTTTCCATGGGAACAAATGCTATTGCTTCAAGAGGGTAGAAACCCAAATGCCATTTCTTGACATGCCCTATTCCATCATCTCTTCATTTCCAAGTCCGAAAAGTCTAATTCTTTCTTTCCCAGCTTTGTTGAGATATAACTGACATGTAACATTGTATAAGTTTAAGGTGTACAATGTGTTAATTTGACACACATACATTACAAAACAGTTATCACAACAACATTAACTAAGATCTCTATCATGTCCCATAATTACAATTTCTGTTTTGTGATGAGAACATTTAAAATCTACTCTCTTACCACCATTCAAGTATATAATACAGGATTATTAACTATAATCACCATGCTATGCATTAGGCTCCCAGGTCTTTTTCATCCACACTGTGAGTTTGTACTCTTAGACAGGCATCTCTCAATTTTCTCCATCCCTACCTGTTGGAAACCACCATTCTAGTTTCTATGAGTTCTGCTTTATTACATTCCACATATAAGTGATACTGTGCAGTATTTATAGGATCCTGTACGCCTATACATACCCTCAACTTTGTGCATGTGCTTGCATTCATGTGTGAGTGTAATTTCTTACTCTGGCACTAGAAGATGTTCTAGGTTCATTTTGTATATTTTCTGTCCCAATCTTAGAATAGCTATTTCTCTGATGAGCTGTGGCTTCTTTTAATAGTGAATTATATCCATTTTATTGATCTTGATCAGGGGGTGAGGTGTGCTTGCTGCTGCTGTTGTATATTTGCTTCTAGGCCCACTCTATGGACAGAGCAAGGAAATACATATGTTATACTAACCTAGTCGAGATTTATTCTTTTGTGCGTGGCTTTCCAACCCAGCACCATTTACTGAAGATGCTTTCTTTTCTCCATTGTATGTTTTTGGCTTCTTTGTCAAAAATTATTTGTTCATATATATGTAGATTTATTTCTGAGTTTTCAATTTGATACTATTGTCTGTGTGTTTGTATTCTGCCAATACCATGCTGTTTTGATTATTGTCACTTTGTAATGTATATTGAAGTAAGGGATTTTGAGGCCTTCAGCTTTGTTCTTTTTTCATAGGATAGCTTTGCTTGTTCAAGGTCTTTTGTGATTTTATACAAATCTGATTTTTTTTATCTATTTCTTGAAAAAATGTCATTGGGATTTTGATGGGGATTGCATTAAATCTATATATTGCTCTGAATAATTAGGCCATTTTAACTATGTTGATTCTTTCAATCCAAGAAGGCAGAATCTTTCCATTTTTTTGTGTCTTCTTCAATTTCTTTGTTAGTATATAGGAATGCAATGAATTTTTGTGCAACTTTGATTTTGTATCCTGCAACTTTACTGTATTCATTTATTATTTTTGATAGTTTCTTGGTGGAGTCTTTAGGATTCTCTATATAAAGAATTATGTCATTCACAAAAAGTGACAATTTAACCTCTTCATTCCCAAATTGGATGCCTTTTATTTCTTTCTCTTGCTTTATTGCTTGATTACTTGATTGTTCTGCTGAATAATGGTGGCAACAGGGGACATCCCTGTCTTGTTTCTCATTTTAGAGGAAAAGATTTCAATTTTTCACCAGTATGATATTAGCTGAGGATCTATCAATATGGCCTTTATTATTTTGGGGAACTTTTCTTCTATGGCCATTTTATTAAGTGTTTTAATCATAAATGGATGTTGTATCTTACCAAATGCTTTTTCAATATCAATTGATATAATCATACGATTTTTAACTTACATTTTGTTTATGTGGTGTTATAACCTTAATTGATTTGAGCATGTTGAACCATCTTTGTGTCTCTGGAATGAATTCCACTTGATTGTGATGTATAATCTTTTATAATGCAGTGCTGTATTCTATTTGCTAGTATTTTGTTTAGGATTTTTGTGTCAGATATATTGGTCTGTAGTTTTATTGGTCTGGATTTGTTATTAGGGTAATGTTGGCCCCATAAAATGAGTCAGGAAGTATTTCCTCTTCTTCAATTTTTGGAAGAATTTGAGGAGGACAGATATTAAATCCTTTTTAAATATTTGGTAGAATTCACTAGTGAAGCTATCTGGCCATGGACTTCTACTTTTGCGGAGGTTTTGGATGATTATTTCAATATCCTTACTGTTGATAAGCCTATGTAGATTTTCCAGTTCTTAATTCAGTCTGTGAGGTCTCTATGTTTTTAAAAACTTGTCCGTTTCTTCTACGTTATTGAATTTGGTGGCATATAATCCTCCACAGTATTCTCCTATGATTCTTTGTATTTCTGTGATGTCCACTGCAAATTCTTTTCTTTCATATTTTATTTTGATTATTTGTGTCTTTTCTCTTCTTACTTTACTGAGTCTAGCTTGGGTTTGGTCAATTTTATTAATCTTTTTGAAGAACCAGCTCTTTGTTGCATTGATTTTTTCTGTTGTCTTTTTGTTTTCAATTAGTTCTGCTCTAATTTTTATTATTTCTTTCATTCTGCTGACCTTGTGTTTCATTTGTTCTTTTCTAGTTCTTTAAGATGTAATGTTAGGTTGTTTATTTGGGATGTTTTTTTCTTGAGACAGTCGATCTCCAGTTTCAAAGCTTTGTGGTCAGAGAACATGCTTGGTATAATTTCAAACTTCTTAAATTGCTGCTGCTAGTTTTGTGTGCCAGTATATGATCTATCTTTGAGAATGTTCCATGTGCACTAGAAAAAAATGTATAATCTTGTTTTTAGGATGAAGTGTTCTGTAAGTGTCAATTTTGTCCAATTAGTCCACTGTATCATTTAAAGCTGACATTTCCTTGTGGATTTTCAGTTTAGATGCTCTATCCATGGCTGTTAATGGGATGTTTAAATCCTCTACTATAATTGTGTTTTTTTCAGTTACTCCCTTTAGATCTGTTAGTAGTTGCTTTGTATATGTTGGTGCTTCCTAATATATATATATATATATATATATATATATATATATATATATATATATGTCATGTCTTCTTATTGTTGCCTTCTTTACATTATGAAGTGTCCATCTTTGTCTCCTGTTACCTTTTTTATCCTGAAGTTTGTTTCGTAGATATAAGTATGGCTATATCCACTTTTCTCTAGATGCTATTTGCTTATAGTATCATTTTCCACTCTTTCACTTTAAATCCATATTTATCCTGCTAGCTGAGATGTGTCTTTTGAAGGAAGCATATGGCTGGGGATGGTTTTTTTATCCAATCTGCTATCCTCTGCCATTTTATTGGTGAGTTCAGTCCATTTACACTTAGGGTGATTATTGATATGTGAGGATTTTCTATAGTCATTTTACTATTTTTTTTCTGGTAGCTCAATGTCTTCATTGCTTCTTTGTTGTTTTGTGTCTGTCTGTTATTTTAGTTCAGTGGTTTTTCTATGTTGCTTTATTTTGTTTCCTCCTTTTCTATGTTACGTGTCTCAGGTTTGGAATTTTTTTTTTTTTCTGTGTGGTTACCATTAAGTTTATGTAAAAGAAAGTTTCATTAATACTGTAGCTTCTTTTCTTAAGCATGTTTTTTACCTCTAATTCCCTTTGGAAATTAATACATTTACTTTCTCCCTTTTTATGATTTTTGTTGTTACAAGTTATCCCTCTTATTTTGACTTTGTTTCAGGTCCAATAGCCTCCTTCAATATTTCCTGTAATATAGGCCTTGTCCTGGAAAATTTCCTCAGCTTCTATACATCTGAAAAAGTCTTTATTCCTCCTTCATATCTAAAGAATAACTTTGCTAGATAAATTATTCTTGGCTGGTAATTTTTCTCTTTCAATAGTTTAAAATATTTGACTCTTTTAACTCTCAAGTTGCTGTCTTCTTCCATTTGTGTCATTTTTATCTTTGATATCACTAATTCTTTTCTCTAGCTGGTCAGCTCTGTTTCTTAAGCTTGGTATTTCATTCTCATCTCTTTTGTTGAGTTCTTCATCTTTAGAGTTTTTATTTGGTTTTTAAAATTTTTAACTTCTTTTTTAAAATATTCACTTTGTTCATTTATTTTATTTCTAAGTTTATTAAACTCCTATCTGAATTTTATTTTGTTTTTGTTTGTTTACTTTTTTATTTTTGCATCTCCTTGAGTTTTTTTGGAACTGCCATCTTGAATTCTCTGTCATTTAAGTCACATCTTTTGATATCTTTAAGTTTCTATCTGGAAATCTTTTATTTTCTTTCTGAGCAGCTTTGTTTCCTTGTGTATTCATAGCAATTAATGTGTTTCTTTTCCTTGGCATCTACGGGAGTGAATTCTGCAGCAGACCAACATGAAGAGGCTTCTTTTGCTTTCCAGTAGGTATTATGGGAGTATTTTATTTTCTCTTGCATTATGTTTTTCTGTCTGTTGTTTTAGTTCAGTTGGTGTTTTTTCTGCGAGGTGAGCTTGTCCTCTTCAACCTGGTCACTTTGGTCTCAATGCACTATTCCTATGGGAGGGTGTGGTGAGTGATGGGGCTCTGAAACTCTGAGAATCCGATACTGCCCCTGTAGCCAGAAGCAGCAGCATCTGTGTATTTGACCTGCTCCTACTAATCAGCAGGGATAGGTGGGAGCAGAGTATGTTAAAGGAAGTAGCAGGTGTGATTGTGGCTCTGAATAATGACTGGATAATGGCTGTTGCCATCTCACAGCTGTCTTACCCCTACCACTCCTTCCCTGTTTCTGGAATTAGCCACACTGCGTGAATGCCATTCAGGAACTGTTTCCCCAGTTATCAGGTCTGTAGATATTCTGCTCTTTAACCTCACACTCACTGCTACAATTTATTCAGGGGGCTTACTGCTAATACTGGAGGAGATAACAGAGGTGAACTCTGCAACATTGAGGGAAGGCAATTAGGTTATTCATCTTTGTTTTTTGCCTGGCAATGAAAGCAGTGAAGGCAGTGCGAACTTACACTCTTCTGTATTTGGTCTTTATCCTGAGGTCTTTGCCCTGAGTTCTGAGTTTGGTTGTATTATATGCTGATTGTTCAAGTTGGAATGCTCAGGGCTAGAGAAGGTGCTCTACTGCCATCTCACTATCTCTCTCTCCCAGGACTGCAGTGAGCTCCAGGCTTCCTTCCATGCCCACCTTCACCCCCAGTCTCTGCACTTCTTTTTCTCTCCTGGGACTGCAGTGAGCTCAGAGCTGAATCCTGCAACCTGTCTCTGTACTTTCCCCTTTCTTCCTCCCCAGTTCACCCCACTTTGCCCTTCTTCAGGTGTTTCAATGAGATGAGTGGATTTCTCAGCTGTGTTTGTGTGTTGTTGTACAGAGAATCCTTTGATGAATTATAGCTGTTTTAAATTTGTTGTAACTTCCAGGGGAGATTTCAAGGAGCTCCTCTCAGGCTACCTTGATCTCTCTCCCAGCTATATTTCTTTAATTGATTTTTAGTTTAATTCCACTATCGTATGAGAACATACTTGTATGGTTTCTATTCTTTAAGTTTGTGAATGTGTGTTTTATGGCTCAGAATATGGTCTACTTTGGTGACAGTTTTATTCAAGCCACAGAAGAATGTGTGTTCTGCTTTAGTTGGATGGAATATCTTATACATGACAATTACATAGATTTTATTGTTATTGCTGACCAGGTCATGTTATGCTTACTGAATTTCTGCTTGTATGCTCTATCAATTAATAATAGTGAATTTGTCTTGTTTACGTTTGGATATCTATTAGTTTCTACCTCATGTGTTTTTACATTTTATTGTTAGGTACATGTAAATTTTTATATGTCTCTGAGAATTGACCCCTTTAAGTGGTATTGCTCTGTATCCTTTACAGTTTTATACACCTCAGATAAGGCTTTGTCTGCAATTCATATAGCTATTCCACTAGATTTTGATTAGCATTAGCAGGGTATATATTTCTCCTTCCTTTTAATTTTATGTATTAAAGTCTTTAGTTTAAATTAGATTTCTTGTAGACAACATACCGTTGGGCTTTTTAAATGTAGTATGACAAAACTTGTCTTTTAATTGATGTATTTAAGCCATTCACATTTAGATTGATATTATTACTATATCTGAATTAATATACACCATGTCTGTAACTATTTTCTATTTGTTGCCTGAGGCTTCTTTGTCCAATGTCTCTGCTTTAAGTGAGTATTTTATATGATTCCATTTAATTTTCTTTCTTAGCATATCAATTATATTCCTTTTAAAAAATAGTTGTTGCCTTAGAGTTTACCATATACATGTTAAGATAATTTGATTTCATCATCAAAAAAGTACTATCTCACTTCATGACCAGTGCAGGTACCATATACCAAAGTATTCCCAATTCCTCCCCCTGTCTCTTGTGATATTGCTGTCATTTTGTTCACTTATTCATATATATACTATAATTACTTAATATATTGTGCCCATCTTCCCTTTGTTCTGTAGGAATAGTATTCATCTTCAAATGTCCTAAAGCTTATTGTGATTCAGATTCTTCCACTATTTTCACTTGTGCACTCTCTGACTCCTCTTATCCTGTGTAGTATTCACTCTTCAGCTTTCAGCTTAATTTTCTCTCTCTTAAGTATAAGGAATCTTCCTCCAGACTGTCTTAGATCATCCTCTGATATATACTCATAGTACTTTCTTATTTCTGTCTTTATTATACTTATCGAGTTTATAATCAATTAAATATTTATTTAAGGCCTTTATCCATCAGTAGGATTGAATATCCATAAGAGCAATTATCATTTTTCTCTTGTTACTTGCTTATCCCAGCATTGGTCGGGCACTTACTAAGTACTCAGTTAATCTTTATTGAATAAATAAATGTTGATGGATTATTTATAGTTTAAAATGTTTAGGAAATAATATTTTATATATTGGAATACTTTGAATTTCTAGTATACTAACCCTTCATTAAAGAATAAGATTATTGAGAATTCTTCAAATAATTTAACCAGACAAACTCTTTTTCAAGAATGTATAATAAGAGCTAACAGGGCACTATTTTTGCAAAGTATACTTTTAGAAAAATACTTTCTTAGCCAGTAAACTTCTCTTAAGTAGGTCTAAACTATGAATGGGCTAACTATGTCCTTAGGCAAAATTGATCCACCACCTCTTTTGCAGAATCATTTCTAAATGATAAAAATTTCTAAAAGTGAATATTTAATTGCATATTAAATTTTATAACATTTGTATTTCAGTGTTCACAAATAAAGACTTTGGAACTCAAAAATTCCATTTCATTAGGCATTGTCAGTTGCTGTTGTTTGTGGTACAGCAGCCAGGTTCAGTAGTTGTGACCAATAGTGTACGGTTCATAAGTCTAAAATATTTTTTATCTAGACTTTTACAAAAGAAATGATCAATCCCTGGTCTAAACCATAAATAAAGATGAGGTATTTGAGAGATATTATCCAGTTCTGATGTCACTAACAACAAATAGCACTATTCCAATTGGAAATAAAAAGTAGACTTGGGTACAATTAATGCATTTTATGGAAAACTAAAGTATATAAAATGGTATATAAAAAGAATACAGTTCTGATAGTTACATGACCCAAGTTTGAATCCTAGATTTCCCCCAAAGTTAATGATTTGGAGGAAGATGAGAGTCTTTTTTTTTTTTATTTCATATGAATATTCTCTACATGAAAATGAGGTCATACATCCAGGAAAATAAAGTTTATTATAAGAAGTCACTGTAACAGTCTTAAGTTGCTGTTTGCTTTATATAAAAAAATATGAAATAAATATTTGTATCCTTATTGAAGTTTTTATTTGGGAGAAAGATTCCCAAGCTGTCAATCTGGAAGTATAATGAAGTCCCTCCTTATTTATCCCTATTACTAACTATAAACCTGGAGAATGGTGGTGTTTTTCAGCCATGTTGACTTTTAAATACCTCACCCATAAAGCGTTAGTCAGGTTATCATAGTGACTGTGGTTATTGGACTCGTCCCTAGCTTTGGGCTAGATCTTATCCAAAGGAATACCAGCAAAGTCTGCAACAGACAGCTATGATAGTGTCTCCTGTATCTTTTTTTGTTTGTTTGTTTCTTGGTTTGTATTTGTTGTTGCTATTTTTGTCATTTTCTATTACATTTGTCCATGATGTTTCAGAGGTTGTTCTATTTGCAGAAGAAGAGTAATAGTACATGTGTGTACATGAGCTTTAAGGGTATTTATTCATAAAATAGAAAATGTTTTCAGTGAAGCCAAATTGTATGGTGAATAAAAGGCATTAACTAAGGAATTACCTAGTTCAAATCTGCTTATGCCACACGAGACCTAGGTTATGTTCCTTCCATTTTTCTGAGTTTTTCTCATAGGCAAACTATGGGCCCAGGGCTTTATATGTTAAGAGCTGTTCTTACTCTGATTTTAAACCATAAAACAAAAGAATAGTTGTAGGCTGACATAGTATTATGTTGGATTTTTGAAACTATGAAGCCAAAATTCCATGTAGCACAAGTTAACATCTAAATGAGAGAGTTTTAACTTGAAAGCCTATCTTGGGACAAAATCCAATTATTATCTATTTTTTGTTCAATGGAAGGAGAAATGTCTGAGCTTCTTGCGGGGAAGAACTGAAAAATCTACTGCTTTGAATCATGCCCTCTCATGAAAAGAGATCTCATATGAGTAATACACTTTGGCATCTTTTAGCAAACAAACAAGCAAACAAACACAAAATTTGTATAGGAAAATTTAGTAGCATTGTTTGAAAGTATATACCTAATTATGAAAACAAATTAAATATAAAGGGAATTGAGGGTTGTTTTCCCAGACCTGGAGAAATTGAGTGAGGTGTTTTACATATGGGATTTCAGTGAATTCTTACAACATCACCATTTAATAGATATTATTATCTCCATTTTACAGATTCAAACACTAAGGATTGTTAAATGTTAGAAATGTAATATCTCTGTGGTAGAACTGGGATAAAAATTCAAGTATGTCAATTTTCAAAACTTTTTTTGGAACGATACACATGGGAAACTCTGAGGTTTGTACTTGAATAAATAAAAATCTTCCTTTAAATATTACTGACACCAATTTTGACTTTCAGACCAAACAGAACTACTATTAAATAAATTGCATGTGCTACAAAGACTATAACAGCCATATATCCATTTCCAGGTCGTGAGGCATGGTAATGGTAGTAGAAAGTGAGGGCAAGGAATTTAGTTGAGGAATTCTGAGAATATTTAGAATCCTTTAGATTGGAATGTAAGTGCAAATCCTGTGCCAGGAAGGAGAACGTGACACTGTACTGGCATGCTAACATGCAAAATGTCAAGGCAATTGATAAATAGTCTACATTTTAGTCAATGTAAATCTGAAAATAAATTGAACAATTTGGAACATTTAAGACTAAGATCCATGTTTAATATAAATTCATATTTCAGACCTCTGCTGTGTTGAACTAAAGTAACAAATCTATTTAATCACTGCATGAGGTCACTCCAATGACAACTTCTTAAGTGGATCTTGAATTTTACTGCCAGGTAGGTGCAGTTCGTATAATTTTATCCAAATATAACTTTTCTTTCATGTGTGCTTTTTATATCATGGCTTGTATTTTACGTAAGTAATGTAAATTATATAATTATCTTTAACAAGATACTATATTGCCAGATACTATACAAATATTTAAAAATAATTGTACTTTAATTTAGCTTAAATTAAAAACCATATGCCTTCAATTAAATTACACATAAATCAGATTGCTAAACTGTAGCATATAAAATGTGCTTGCTATTTACTTTAGAATTATGAGTTGGCACCTAGTTTTGTTTGCAGGCATTTTCATCTCTGGGTATATAAACACACATCTAAGGACTGTAAAACAGAAACCACAAATTACTAATGTGTATGTAGGACATAAATTATTTTCATTGTAAGTTATTACTGCAACAACAATAAGGAAGTTTTATGACATTTTTTACATTAATATGAATGTTAGAGTTGAAAATGTAGTATGAAGAAGCTCCCTTAACTAAATTGTTCAGCAATAGAGTCTAACAGCTTCAAAAGATCTGTGAGAATAGATTGTATAAAAATATGCATTCTAAAAAAGAAATGAACAAGCAAATAACCCATGGACACAATCAATAGTTTAATGTTTATTTGGGGACAAGTGGGTTAGGGAGGGGAGAAAGGGGAGGGGGTGGGAGAGGAGGGGGGGAAGCTAAATATAAGGTGATGGACAGAGAAGTCACATTAGGTGGTGAACTTATTATACATCAAGTTGACAATGCACTGTAGAATTGTATGCCTGAAACCTATGTAATCCTTGCTAAGAGATGTCACCCCAATAAGTCTAACAATAAAAATGAATTAAAAAAAATATGCATTCTAAAATAGTTCCTAGAAATGTATTTATATAATTGGAGCTATTACCCATATACTAACAAAGAATCAACAGCTTAAAACACTCTCATTATATAGCCTGGACGTTACATATAAGCAACTCAATCTTGAATTTTTCAGGTGGTTGAGAAAAACAATTTTGATGTTCTTATGAGGTTCTCTGTAATATCCCTAAATACAATTTCTTCTTGGGAAT
This sequence comes from Lyroderma lyra, assembly GCA_004026885.1. NCBI lineage: Eukaryota > Metazoa > Chordata > Mammalia > Chiroptera > Megadermatidae > Lyroderma > Lyroderma lyra. The sequence continues at coordinate 114,010 of PVJL010003728.1, read as the reverse complement.
AAAAATATAGTATATACTTGTAATAATAATCAAATAAGAATTATAAGATTGTCATAGAGAAATCAAATTATATCTCATACATTGTGTTAAGCTATTTTGGGATAAAACAATTTAAAGTGAAGGGAAATCTGAGCTTTTATAAATACTAACAATGAGTGACTGATTTCATTTAATTGATGTCTATGTATGAAAACACACATGAGGCATTTTTCTATATGCTGTGGGGAAGATCTGAAGAATACTGGATAACCTTTGCCCTCAAGTGGTGGTGTTATTATTGTTCTTCTTATTCTTGTTGTTTATTGTATTTATTCTGGATTGGAAAAAAGAATTCTATCTAGGAAATGTTAACTATCTATACAGAGTAAAAGCATAATAAATGTACTACTGCCTTAATTGTTAAATGAGTGGTAAGTCATAAATGTTACTATTTCACAGTATGTGTAAGTAAAGCTCTAAAAGTTAGATGGATTTTTTTTTTCATTTTTTATTCACTGTCAGTTTCCACAGGATTTTGAGGTAAAAGGAGTTTTCATTTTCAGAGACAGAGGACAAAGATAACACTAGTTCAAAAGACAATTTACAAACTAACAGGCCAAATTATAACAAACCCCACTTGACTAAAGATGATAATAATGTGATAAATACTGTGTCCTTCCATTCCCTTCTCTAGAGAGAGATCTTAGTAGAAATAACTTAGAAGTTGTTTCAACAAAAACAGAAAATTTATTATTTTTCATCCAGTTAGGAATGGCTGATTTATACCAGAAGATTTAAAGGCTACGCCTCACTTTGCTAGTGTAAAAATGACGAAGATAACCTACAGAACTTCAATTATCCCATGAAATATTCTTAGATATTTTTATCCTATTTGATTTTGACACTAAACTTCCCACTAACACAATACAAAAATGCTTTAAATACATGGTTTTCAGTTAAAAATTGATTTTAAAAACCAAACACATGCTCTATGCCAATAATAGGATCATGACTACTTTTCCAACCACCGTATTTTTTACTTTTATTGATTTCTTTTTCTAGCCCATTGATTCAACATATATCATTAACAAATTAGTACAAAGGTTAAAATTATGTAGGCCTGTTAACCATTCAATACTGAAAAAAAGAATTCAATAGAGGAAATAGTCACCTACCACCAGTCAACCAATTGTGTAAAGAAAAATATAAATAATGTAAATAACGTTAGTATATGTTTAGCTGACAATTTGCCTGGACAAATATTAAAATCCTTGTTACTGTGATGACAGTTTTTAGATTTTTTTTATTTTTGGGTTTAACAAAATAACCATGTTAAATACAAATGAGTGTTTATTGAGTGAGGATTATATGACAGTCACTATGGTAACTGATTTCATGAAATAACCCTTTCTTTTTTTTCTTTTTCTTTCTTTTCTTTCTTTCTTTCTTTCTTTCTTTTTTTTTTTAATGTGGGTAGTTCCCTGGCTGGGAATCGAACCCAGGCCACAGCATTGACAGTGCTGAAGCCTAAGCCATTACACCACCAGGGAACTCCCATGAAATAACCCTTTAACTATCAAAATAATACTAGGAAGAAACTAGAGGAGCTCACAGAGTTGAGCAAGAAACCTTAAACACACAACTGGGCAATAATAGAATAGATCATTTTTTTTAATTTTAAAAATGTCATTAACCTCAAATTAATTACTCTTCTTAATATATGTTTGTTCACTGTGCCTAAAATGCCCTTTAATCCTATTCCACTTTCTTATCTGCATATAAAGGTCCTGTCTGCAATTCAAGTTAAGTTCAACCTAGTTCCCCTGAAAAGCATTCCTTCAATCAGAAGTATCTCCACTGCTCCAAACTTCTGTAGTGTGAAGATACACTTTTATTGAGCACTTATTGTACCCTTTCCTGTTATTATATTATGCATACAAGTATCTAGTTACCCTAATTGGATTATGAAGGCTGAGAGGTCAAGAAGTATGATGCTGTTACACTGAATCCTGCACAAACGCTACTAAAATGAATATTTTCTGCATTCATGCTGTACTCCTTCCTCCATAAATATTTAGTTTACTTTTTCTAGAGTTTAAGAAAATTTAAATTGCATCTTCATGTTAACTTACCAATCAATATAAATCCATGCACTATAGAAAAAGATGACGGTTTTACTTTAATAAAACAGTTCAATGGAGGAAAATTAGATACCATGATGAATAATAATGTCAATTAAATACCATACTAGTATAAAAGAGATTTATAAAATTCAAAAAAATGTACTTCGAATATTCCCCCAGCATTGTATCATTTAGAAAAAAGGAATCAACAACCTGGTATGGTATTTACTGCCATTACAAAGAAATTCAGATAATGGTTTAGTTTTAATTTTTGTCCACATATTTCATTAATTAAAAAAATCACTGAAAGAGAAAAGCATAAACATTAACAGGAAAGATTTTGAAAATGCCCAGAATGTAAATCATCCATTTCAAAGTAATTGCATAAAGGTGATACGTGGAAACAGATCTCACTGGGGAAGGGAGATTATAGTCTCTTAAAATCAATGACTAAAATATTTAATATATTACTTTCTTGTATTTATTTAGATGCTGACTACTTTTGCAAGCAGTGATTTAGTAAATTACACTTTATTTCTAATAAATACTAGAAAGAAACCAGAAATAATAGAAATGGTCTCAAATATCTAAATTCCACATTTTCTGAGACCAGCGAATGGAATTTGTTACTTGTGAGATTGTTTTTTACTCTTGTAATAAGTCTTGCTGTTCAGATTGTTTATGTTAAAGCATCTGCACTTTTCTTTATAAAACAAAATTTAATGCACTAGAAAATTATTTCTACCATTATCTCTTGAAAGCTTAAAGAGATAGCATGTCCATATACAGCCATCTTTCCTCTCTTCCTTTTATAATAACTGCAAAGAAAGGGTGTGTATTTGGGACACAAAACCAAAGCGAACCATATGCCATTTTGTTGTTGATGATGATGATGATTTTAAAGATGACAAATGAGTGCCTTCTTTCTATCTTTCAAAATATTCCAGCTATAGCATTCTCATGTAACCTTTCCCTATTTAAAATATAAAGATGAACATAACATCGATTCAAAAATGTATGCATGACTCACAACAGACATTAAATGCAGAAACAAGTTTCTTAATGTCAAAAGGGCTCTAAATAACTGACATATGATTAATTTATCTGTGAAATTGGTAATCTGATGGACAAAGTGTATCACCAGAGTGTAATTAAAATATTAAATCTACATCACCTGTGTGTAATTAAACTATATTTCCTAAGTACTTCCTTGTTTACAAAAATACTAAATACATTTAAAAGAATATTATATTTACCTACCAAGGTTACTTTTGACCTCTGGAAATTTATTTTCTACACATTTTAAGAAAGCAGCCAAGAATTCTGTAGTGCATGAGTATAACAGGTAGATAACAACTTGTTTAATAAATATGGCCAGTTTTCTTCAAATTTCTTATAAAATTGTCTATGACAATAAAAATCTAGTAGAAAAAAATCAGATACAGTATAAACTAACAAATGTATGGTGTGAGTTACTTCCTTATATGGATGTAGTATTTATCTAATATTTATTTGTATCTAGTATTTATCTTTCATATTTGGAAGGAGTTTTTATATGTTATCCCAATAATAGGTTAAATTTCTATATGAATTAAGAGATGAGACAATATATACTGGTTGAAACAAAATGACATAACTGAGAGAGCACCATGAGAGAGCCTTAGGTAATTCCACTGAGAATTTTTAATTCCAGAATGGCAAAGAGGTGTGCTTATGAGGATAGTAGCCTTTCTGAAGATAAGTGGAGGGAGCTAGATGAAGTGATTATTTGGATACACAATATTGTACAAACATAGAAGAAGAATAAAAATTTCAAGAGCTAATATTTGTGAAGTACTTATATTATTTAATACTTACCTTAAAGTGATGCAAGCCTGATGTGAAAGGGAACTAATACTACTATAGCATGGTGAGTGCAATGACTGAGGTAGGCTTCAAATACAATGGAAGTACCAGGAATAAGAACAGAGAAATCTGACTAGAGGTGGTAAGTGGGAGCCCAAGGAAACTAGATTTTTGAGACTGTTTTTCATTTTATATTTAAGTTCAAGAGGGATGGATTTCTTTTTAATTTAAGAAGTAGAGACAAAATTGTCTTATTTATCATTTCAAGGAATTCATGAACATTTGAAAAGACTATAAACCAGGTGGGAAAAACTTCTGTAGAATATAAAAATCAAGTATTCCATCTTAACTAATTGCTTTCTAAAAATTTTATGTCCCCTCTACATCTGCCTTTGTCATACAGACAACATATTTCAACCTTAAGCAAAACTCCTGGAGCCATTGCTAATGTTTTTAGGATCAAAGGAGGTGAGACATCTGGCTCCCATTTTGTACCAGATGGGCTTCATTTATTGCAGCCATTTAAATTTTATTTCCTTCTTGACCTGGGTGTAATCAGTCTTTTACAGTGGCCCCAATTTGAAAACACATACCATATTCTCAGGTATTTTCTATATATTTGAATTGCTATTGATATGGTATAACATATGATTATTTTTACTTAAATATATCAGCAATCATTTTGATGCATAATTTTTTTAAATTACTGACTTAAAAATGTACATCTCAAATAGCTAGGTAAATTTATTCTAGAAAAAAGGAAAATTCTAAGATAGTTGAAAGAAAATTCAACATTTAAAAAAATATTATCTAAAACACACTTTAATAGTCCAACAAATGGAATTAAATAATGGGTAAAAAATTTATATAGACTGTTAGTCCCCTTTTTGTTATATTTATGTCTCTTATTAGTTTAGTATAAAATTGGTTAAATATATTCAACCAAATTTCCCCCCATTTCACACCCACACCCATATCGTATACATCACCCAACTACCTGTGAAGGTTTTTCTTTTTAATTTTTCTGGAAATGGTACTGTCATTATCATGTTTATAGTCTTGAGGGATAAATGAACTTTATATTTTCTCTTTTTATGTTTATCTACCCTCATGGTATTGTTTTTCAACCTGTTGGGAAAATTATATAGTGGGTATTTCCAAATTATCTGGGGGATCTTTGTCAAAATACACATGACTACTTCTTCGAACTTCAGTATTCTTCCCAATATTCAAATATACATGCAAGGAAGAGAAAAAATGTGCTTTAAAGCAATATCTGTTTTGATTCTAAAACTGATCTCTTTTTTTTTTATAACTACTGCTCTAGTTTTCAGAATCCCTTAAACTCATCCATGATTCCAGTATCGTATGTGCTAAACTTGTTGTACTATTAGGTTTTTTCCCACTGCCTTGCTTTTTTAAACATAAGCATGTATAGCCCTTTGTATTAATCTCTCTTTGATAGTGATAATTGGTAGTAATGAGTTTTAATCAAATAGGAGAGTCCTTCTAATAGTCAGCTATTAAATCTCACTGCCAGTAAACCTATTATAAAATACTACTAAGAAATATGGATGCCTACTCTTTGTACAGAGCATAATAGAAAATGGAAAGAAGCTTAAGTCAGGGAACCACCTCTTGAAATGCCTGAACAGTTACTTACGAACAGTTTGATAAGAGTGACGGATATCCATTCAATCAAATACAAATGAAATCTAAGAATGCAGGAAGAGTCACTGAACACTTCTCTCTGGACAATTATGGTCAATTCTCATGCAATGAGTAGGGCTTCCAAAATGAGAGTACAAAACAAATAAATGCACAGACGATAGAAAGAGAGTGTGGTACATTTAGAATAAGGTTATATTTACAATATATTTGACATGATCAGAACATCATAGCAGAAAAAATTTGGCCAGGTAATTTGGGATTCAATAGTAGAAGGAGAGATCAATAGTGTCAAAAACAGAATAAAGGATAAGAAAGAAAATAGAAATATCATGAATTTTCCCATTTTTCTCCTTTCACTACTATTTCCATTTATTATGCCAAATCACTTTGACTAAACTTGCAAGATCCCTAATGATCTCTACCTGGAAGAAGAAAGACCATAAAAGCCCCAGTATTTATGTTAAAAAGTGCTTATTATTCTGAGAGATAACTTGTATGCCATATTTATGATATCATAGTTTTTAAAAAAATAATGTTTCTGTACTCTTATGGTGACTTTATATTTAAAAAGATAATGCTTCTGTACTCTTGTAGTGACTTTATATTTGAAATGATGTTTCTGTTTCTCAATTTTACATATACATATATATATATACACACACACATAATTCAGAAATTTTCCTTTTTAGTAATTATGACTTGAAACTCTAGACAGCTGTCATCTGCTCATGAGTGAGAGAATTGCGTGGGTTGCACCTTTTGATAAGTTATTAATAAGCAGATGCAGACAACAATTCTTCAGTTAGCTTTATACTATTATTATGAAAAAAGTCCAATTCCTCTCCTTCTGTCAACAGCAACAATACTTTTTGGAATATATTTGCATAGACTTGGTTGATGGACTTTGAGAGGTACATAAGCATGGCCATTGCAGGGTGTGAGGGGTTTACAAGAGATGTCCGTCTCTTTATCCTTAAATGTGGCATGTCTGAAAGAAGGTTCAATGTCAGAAAACACCTAGAAGCATCTGTTTTTGTGCGACAAGACTGTCAACTTGTCAGTTGTATGAGTACAAAAAGAATTTCAACTAAGAGTCAAGCTGAAAATGTCAGCTTTCGTAAAAGCATCTCTTAGACCTCATTTTCCAAATGAATGTAGTTTTTACACTCTTGCCAAAATGCAATTACACGCACAGTTGCACAGGCAAATCCATGGGAATATTTTTCTAAGAGTAATTTATAGTAAACAACAAGCGCAATTAGAAACTGAGGAGGTTTCCTTCCACACTGCTCTATGTCTAACAGCGAATGGTGTTACAGAGAATTTAGAGAAGACAGAAACTTACAGCACAGTCATCGCCAATCAGTATCTCAGCGGCATCAACATATTTGGTTCCACTTATTCATTAACCTAAGTGGGGTCCCTGATAGTTTTTAAATTGGTGTGCAGAGCACCTTCAAAACACAAGGGAAGATTAAAAAAGCAGAGAAGATATATTTACTAAAATATAAACTAGATTAATTTTAATAAATAAGATTTTTAGCTTCTAACTTCAAACATTTTTCTCTAAAGTCTATGTCCAGGAGGAACTTTTTTTTTTTTTTAATGTGGGTGGCTCCTTGGCTGGGAATCGAACCCAGGCCGCAGCGTTGACAGCACTGAAGACTTAAGCCACTACACCACCAGGGAACTCGCACAGCAGGAATTCTAATGGCTCTCATGCAGACTGTTGCCTCTCAGAGCAAAATTTACCCTAAGTAATCTCTGACAAATAGTTCACTTGTTCACTAATTATTTTCTAGGAGAAGTATCCAGAAGAAAACCATGAGCACTTGGCATCCATTTTTTACAATTTATTTTTCTGGATAAATGAGAACAAGTAGCCTTTTTCAGTTAATAGTCTTTACCAAGGAGATAAAAATTTCAGGTTTCATTCAGTGATAGTTACTAATATATTAGGGGTGGTACTCACCTATAAAGTGGTGATTAATTGGTGACAAAAGAAAATGCTCTAATAAAACCAACTAGAAAGTTTGGGGATTCCAGCAGATACATAATGGGACAATGCTAAAAAATAAATAAATAAATAAATAAAAAATTAGTGGGAATGAAAGGAAATAAATGCAGATCTTGGGAGAATGATTATGCATGCCTAAAGAAATTTCTCAGGCTTATTAAATTTATGCACATGCAAAAATTGACAAATGCCATTATAAAGGGTGGATTTTTTTGCCTTCAGACTGTAATAATTAATTATGCCTTAGTGAGTGTTATAATTTCCCACTTCCACATTTTTAGCCCTTCCAGCCTCTATATTACAAATATTAAGTCTAAAGACATAAGTTTAAAATGTGGTTGGGGATTGAATCATGTTTGTAAAGGCAGAAAATCAGTCTTATGTATTATGGTTAGCTAATGCCATTCTGCACAGCTAAAAAAAAAAAATAAAAACAAGCAAGGTATGCCATTTATAAGGGATATCACATCTAATTTAGGGTTCTGCTTTCTCTGCAGACTCCATGTTACCTCTGCATGTAACATGCTGACAAATGCTGTATGCATTTGAAAAAAATGCATTAACTATAATAATTAATATTTGATTTGGGAAGGGCAATTAGAAATATGAATGCTGACCTAATAACTTGAGCAACTTCAATATCATCCTGAAAAAATAAACAAACCAACAAATGAACTGGTCAAATTCCATGAGTCTTTGGTGACTGATGGCAAATAAAGACGTTTACAAAACAGAGGTCATTCATAATTCGTAAAAATTTATTAAATTAAAACTGATAGTGAAATGCACATATAGAGATACAAAGATAAGCAATGAGATAAGATAACCTCGGAATGTAAAATTGTGTGTTCAAATAGAACTTTCTATGGAGATTTAAAGAAGAAAGAAGGCAGTAGGTGCTACAGAAATGCTTTGTATTTTTATAGGACATCAAAAAAGATGAAGTTAAATAGTCAAGGAAGACTACTCAAGACTATTGAAATAGGGAAGAGAGATTGAATTCCAATCTAAGATAGGGTTTTTACATATGAGGGTGGGCTACTGGGAAGTGTCTGGGGAAGGAGACTGGTAAGTGTGGTTAGACCTTTCTGTGTTTGCTAGTGGCTCTTACCTAAGTTAGCCCCTTACTCTTCACAGGAACTCAGAGCTAGGCCCTCTTTCTTGGTTATGTTTCAGAGGGATGGCTCCCAGGTTCTTGAGAAAGACATTCCTGAACAGTAAAACTAGCAAGGGACTGAGAGAAACATGAGAATATTTATATCTCAAAGGGGCATAGCAAGAACTAACCATTGCAAAATTTCTAAAGCAAATGCTCTAAAGGAAGTGATGAGGAAAACATTAAGGCTATTTTGATCAATATTCAAGATGAGTGTGTAATATGTGTTTTTTCCCAATATCATTTGTCATAGAACTACTCTTTTTTAAGGAGCACTTTGTGGCACTATTTTCTGAAGAGTTAATTCTAAGAAACATGGTTCTATGAGAAGGTCTGTGTACAAGGCTGAAAAGTTCTGAGTAAATTGTATTTAAGCTACTTAAGTTGTTAATTGCAGAAACAAATAATATATTTCTCTTAGTAGCAATTGCTTAAAGGGATATATAGCACAAGAAAGCCTTAAAGACTAGAAGTGGAAAACACATAAGGTAGATAAATTTTGCAAAATCTGGTAACTTATTTTTAGAATGGTAACACATCAATTAACTCTGATGTGAATATGTTCTATATGCATATGGCAGTAGAAATGCTTAGCATCTTTAGATGAATGCATATATTTTTAGCTGCATATGTGCTGTCAAAAGCAAGTGCTAGAGGTATCACATTCACATGCACAAATACAACCTAGGCTTTATTCTTTCATATTCTTTATGTTTCTTCCCTCTGTCTTATTTAAGATACAGGCAAGTAGTGATAGTATATTTTATATAATTTATTTAAAATTATTTATTCACCCCATGTCCAAATATTACTCTAAGTTTATGATAAAATACTAGACAACTTTTAAAAATAATATTTATCTTTTCTTTCTTCCTTGATTTAAAAATGCACTGTAGAGTTGTATACCTGGAACCTATGTAATTCTTGCTAACCAATGTCACCCCAATAAGTCCAACAATAAAAAAAATTTTTATGAAAAAAGAAAATTTTTTTATGAAAGTGTTTTAATTGTTTAGATTCATTACATGCAAATTATAAGACATAATAAAAGTCAGCAGTCTCTACCTACTACCTCCAACCTCCTATTCTCACTCTCAGAGAGAAGCACATTTGTAACTATTTTGGAAGATATTCCCACTATATTTATAAGTTGCATGTTTATAATGCAATGTACACTAGGTCCCATTATCCTCAGTTTACCCATGGTTGACTGTGGTATAAAAATATTACACAGAAAACTCCAAAAATAAACAATTCTTATGCTTTAAATTGCGCGCCATTTTAAGCAGCGTGATAAACTCTCACCCTGCCCCACTTGGTTCTGCCGAGGACATGGGTCGTCCCTTTGTTCAGTGTCTTCACGCTCCATAAGCTACCTCCCCATTAGTCGTTTGGTAGCCCTCTGGGTTGTCAGACTGTCATGGTACTGCAGTGCTTGTGTTCAAGTAACTCTATTTGCACTTAATAATGGCCCCAAAGTGCAAGTGTGGTGATGCCGACGATTTGGCTATGCTTTCTGGCCGTAAAGTGCTTTCTTAAGTGAAAAGGTGAGTACATTACAATTGAGGTATTTTGAGAGAGAGAGAGGACCACATTCATATAACCTTTATTATAATTGTTCTATTTTATTTTAGTTATGGTTGTTAATCTCCTACTATGCCTAATTTATAAATTAAACTTTATTATAAGTATGTATGTATAGGAAATCATAGTACATATAGGGATCGGTCCTACCCATTTTTATCTGATACATTCTGTGACCCATTTTTTCCACTTATTTCTGGGTGTTTAGATAAAATATAATTTGTCTACAGTGTCATGTCTTTTCTTCAAATATCCCAAGCTCTTTCCTACTCTAAGGGGTTCATTTATTTGGCTCTTTTCAGAAATGCTCTTCTACCCCCTCTTAACCTGCCTAACTCCTGCATAGCCCTCCATTTTTAGCTTAACTGTTATGATTGCATAAATGCTAATTATCCCTGCTTAAAAAACTGCTGAAGACCTGACCTACCTATACATCATTTGTATCCTTTTCATTAAATAAATTATTGGTGTCATTGATATAATTATCAGCATAATAATATCTGCTACCCTTCTAAACTGTAATTTCTAAGATGGTAGAGATATAATATAGTGAAGATGTTAATAGTGCAGGATTTTTGTAATAAAACTTTCTAAGCACAAATTCAGATTTCTCATGTAATAGCTTTGGGTAACTTTGGAACAATTACTAACCTCAAATTTCCTAAGTTCACTTATGTGAAGGATATGTGTCACAGTTGTCGAGAGAATGGAAAGAAACAATTCAAATAAATCCCTTGCCCTAGTACATGTAACACATGTTGGGTTTTATGTGCATTTCATTGTCTCTGTCAGATATCATTAAATATTTAAATAAATATTTGTAAAATAATATTTTGGGGTTTATTACCTTGTTTCAGAGTGGATAATGATATGATTGTAGAACCCAAAATTAGTTCAGTATAAAAGTCAGACAGTTTCCTTGTCTGCTGAAGCATAGCACTTTGATGGTCATAAATTCCATTTGTTTATCTGTGAATTTGTATACCAAATCCAAGAGAAATACTAATTTTCAGTGAGAAAGGTGAGTCCCAGAAGGGAATTTGATGTCACACTATGCTATTAGTGTGCAGGTGTGTGCATGTGTTTTAGTCTGGGTCCCACTGGAAACAAATGACACACTGAAATTGGGAATTGAAGTGTAAATTTAAAGGTATGAGCAGGATTTGGAGAAACTCAACAATGAATAATGTAGCAACTAAAGCAGCTACTATCCTTCTTCTGAAGGAACAAAGAAAGGAAACTGATATTAGAATCTGTAGACAGGAACTGTATAGAAAGGACACCATGGCAGGATTTGTGGCTTGGCAAAAAGAAATCAAGAAGATTAATTGCTTTAAACTTTCCTTTTGTCTTCTAATCTCATGCTAGTTCCTCTCAATGCCCAAACCTAGAAAGAAACTTGAGGTCAAAGAAATCTATTGATGATGCCATTCCATACTGGTTAGCCTCTTAGGGCAGAGAGTATAGTGAAGAATGGAGCAAATTGGATCTGGTGGAACAAATGGAGGCATTCCAACCCAGCATTTATATATGTAAAGAAAAGAAATAATAGAGATTGTGTATCATTGTTAAATTCTGCTGCATCTAAAAATGGTTCTCTCTCTCTCTCTCTCTCTCTCCCCCATAAATTTTCTTCTCATTTCACACTTATCATAGCATTAAAATGAAATGTTGGACTGAATATGGAATTTGCTTGCATCCTAATCTTTCAGCTATCCCATCAATCAATTTTTAGGGAGATGGTGTGCCATTTCCATCCATCAACTCACCATCAATCTTTGAGCCTTTCCTTTCTCCCACATCAGTTCTACCAACCACAGCCCATGTTTTTCCACTTGTAACTCAGGCTGCTGAGTACTTCTGGAGAAAACCACGCTGCCTCACACACTGGTGCTCATGGAAATCTGTGTTCTCCAAACTCAGATGAGCATGTGAATATCATCTTCATATCTTTATAAAAGTTATTATACATCCAGATTTTAATATTTAATTCATTGTTTATTCAGCAAATATATATTTTATTTTGTGTTTTTTATTAAATGTATTGGGAAAATATTGTTTAATAAAATTATGTAGTTTCAAGTGTACAATTCTATAATATATGTATATATTGCATGGTATGTTCACCAACCAAAGTCAAATCTCCCTCCATCTCCATATATTTGACCCCCGTTACCCAATTCTACCACCCCCACTTACTTTCTGGTAACTATTAAACTGTTGTCTTTGTTTGGATCTTAACCACACTTTCATCTACTGTACAATAGGTCTATAGCTGACCCCTCTTACAATCATTGCAATTTTTTTCTTCCTTGAAACATTTCTCATACAGTCTTTGTAAAAATGTTTTTCTCCTTTGCCTCTAAATGATATGTTCAATCATCTTTAACATTCATACTTCTTTTGAGCAGGTTTCTCACAAAATATCAAATATCATTCTACTTACTTTTAACCTCAAAAAAAAGACAGTTTACATTATTATCACTTATTTCTTCATTTATTTAATATGTGCATTGAGCATATCTAAATTCTGTGACTCATGGAAAGGACAAATCAAAATCAACATTGTCCCACCAAATTTATCATAAGAAAATTACATGCAGCCTAAAGAGATTGGGTCCTTTACTTAAAAATTGAAGACAATTCTAATGGGCTCTTATCTATGTAATAGCATATTTATTTTTTTCAGATCTTTGGCATACTCTAGGTTTGTAGAGAACTAAATTAATTATAACCAACCTATTTATACTATCACCTTAGAACTCATTGTATTGGACTTGGGGGCACGCTTTCTAACCTTCCATTGGCCAGTTCAGACAAAGCATCCTCAGTACTGCCTTCCGAAGGTGAAGACAAAGAGCTTGAAATGATCTAATCAAACACATCATTACTTCATAATGACCATTAAATTTTTACTATTGCTCAAACTTAATTTTGTTTTTATTCATAACAAAACTTCTAATCCAAGCACTGAATTTTGGCCAAATGACCAGACCACTCTTAGTTTTTGATTACAGTCTTTGAAAACCCATCCCCAGGGAAATCTTGATGAATAAAGTACCTATTTCCTTGCAATAAATGATCTAGCACATGCCTGTTTTAAATCATAGTGCCGAAATTTCTGACTGTGGATTTCCAATTTTCAAGAGTTGTTAGAATATTGTACATGTTTAATTCTGTTGTATGTTAAGTAGATTAAAGGAAAATTGCCTTTGTTTCAATTTTGAAAATAATCTGTTTCATTTAATTTATCAAGAGGATTATTTGTTCAATGGGCATAATAATTAATTCCATAGAAACTATAGGAAGATTTTCAAACTACCAATGTTTATATAACTTAAAGTGTATTTTAATTCTTCATTTAGAAAATTGCCATGTAACACTTGACATGAGTAGTTCAAAGAGGCTTTCCTTTTTTTTTCTTTTCTTTTTTTTTAACTAACTTTGTAGCCATCACTGAAACTTAGGAAATGTGTTGGGTTGTGATATTCTGTGATTTCAAATATTCAAAAGCTGAGGTGTCAACTTTTATTTATATACTTTAATGTTTCCTTATTATTATGTGAAAATGTACAAAGTGTAAAAAGATAATAAATATTACCTATTATGCAACAGTATCTCCAAAACAGATGACACTTAATATTATAGTACGTTTTGCGTGAGCATTGTTTAACCAAGTTGAGATTTTACTGTATATTCAATTGTGTCTGTGTTTCACTTCATGTTATTATATAAGCTTGTCTCCTCATTAAAAATCTCATAAATGTTTTTAAATAATCCTTATATATTAGAACAATTTTAGATTTGCAGGATTATTGCACAATATTACAGAGTTCCCAAATAACTCACAATCAGTTTTTCCTGTTATTAACATCTTATGTCAGAATGGTATATGTTACAATTAATAAAAGAATATTAATATCTTATGGTTAACTGAAGTCCATACTTCATTCAGATTTGCTTAATTTTTTCCTAATATACTTCTTCTGTTTCGTATTTCATCTGGGATGGCACATTATATTTAGTTAACATTTCTCCTCAGAATTTTTAGTAGTGATAGTTTCTCAGACTTCCTTATTTTTGATGATTTTGATAGTATGAGGAATACCAGTCAGGAATTTATAAAATGTTCTTAAAGTGAAATCTGTCTGATGTTTTATTATTAGACTGGAATAATGTGGTTTTGGAAGGACACCACAGAAGGTATGATTTCCATCATATTATATCAATGGTCCATACTGTCAACATGACATGACTTTTTAAAGAACAAAATTTAATCAAGTAAATTTGAAGATATAATTGGCTTTATTAAGCAATTCATGAATCACGCAGCATCCCATCTAGCAACTAGAAGGATGCTACAATAGTTGTACAAAAATGGAAGGTTTTGTAGGAAGAAAGGTGGAGCAAGGGAGTTATTAATGGAATAAAAGAAAGTATTGCTTTTTAGACAGGGGCTTCTTGTAGTGGGAAGAGAATGGCAAGGGTTTTTATTATGCTGATTGCCTCTTCTTTCTATGGGAGATGAAGAGGGTGTATGTTACAGATTACCTGTACTTTACCTGAAAGTTCCAGACTGGTTGATTAAGATCATATTTCTGAGAAAGGTTGTATTAGTAATGAGGTTGGGTATTAATATTGTGGTAGCATGGGCTTTAGAACAAGTGACACCATTTTAAGCCTGTTGTTTTCTCTTTAACACTGTTGAGTTAAACTTGATCAGGTGACTTGACTGAGGTAGTATTTGTCAATTTTTTTCACTGTAAAGTTACTCCTTTCTTTCTCCACTTTCCAAATGGTACTTTTTAGAAGTCACATTATGCAACCACCATTTAATGTGTGGAGATTTACGTTTCATCTCCTTGGGGAATAGTGTATGTGATCATACAGATTTTCTTCTTCAAAATTATTAATGTTGATTATGGTATATAATTCTTTCTATAGATTGTTGAATTCTATTTGCTAATTTATTGTTGAGGATTTCCATATCTCTGTCCTCAATGTCCTCAAGATATTGTGTTTTTTTCCTTGTAATGGTTTTATCTGGTTTTAATGGTATAAAGTAATATTGGCTTCATAGAATGAATTAGAAAGTGTTCTATCTGCTTCTATTTTCTGGAAAAGATTAGGAAAAGTGGATATCATTTCGCCCTTAAATGTTTGCTAGAATCCAGCAGTGAAACCGTGTGGGCCTGGTGTTTACTCTTTCATCAGGTTATTAAGTATTGCTTTCATTTTTTTAATAGATAAAGAGCAATTCAGGTTATACATGTATTTCTCCTTGTGTGAGTTTTGGTGGTTTGCGTATTTGAAGAAATTGACATTTTATGCCAAATGTATCAAACTGATAGGCAGAGCTTTACGTGGTATTCCTCTTATCATTTTAATGACAGTGGAATCAGCAGTGATGACCTCTCTTACATGTCAGATATTGATAAGTTGTATCTCTCTCTTTTTCTTGGTTACCCTGCCTACATGTTTATCAATTTTATTTATCTTTTCCAAAAACTAGCTTTTGATTTCATTGATTTTTCTCTATTGATTCTTCATTTTTAATTTTACAGATTTTTCTCTATTTTTATTATTTATTTATTTTTTCTTGATTTAGACTTAAATTATTCTTCTTTCTCTAGTTTCTTAAAAGTGTTTCTAAGGTAGAAGTTTAAGATTGTTTTTAGATTATTCTTTTCTGATGACTTACTTTAATGCCATAAATTTCTTTTTAAGTACTGCTTTCACTGCAGGACACATATTTTTAATAAATTGTAGTTTTGTCTGCATTCAAGAGTTTTTTTTTTCTTGGTTTAGTGGTTGGTTACCAGCAGGTATAGGGGAGGGGTAGAGAAGGGAGTGGGATCAAATGCATGATGATGGAAGAACTGACTCTGGGTGGTGAGCACTCAATGCAACATACAGATGATGTATTATAGAATTGTGTGCCTGAAACCTATGTAATATGACTAATGTCACCCCAATAAATTTAATAAAAAATAAATAAAAATTAGAGACTTGTCATTTTAATCAACAAGTATTTTTTTAGATCCGCAGCCCCCATTAGTTTATAATTTCTTACAATGGCTTTTGTTTTCATCGTGTATAATAGTAGTAGGTATTATATCTTTTTTATAGATGTTTGTCTATTGTCTGTATTTGTCATCATAGTAAAACTCCATGAACATAGTAAAAAAATACGTAACTTGTAGTTTCATTTTCATTTTGTTCAAAATATGTTTTGTTTTATTTTAGTTGCTTTTTCCCCATGTGTTATTTAGAAGTATGTAGTTTTATTTTTAAGTAATTAGTGATTTTCCACCTGTCTTTCTGTTATTGATTTCTAATATAGTTTCACCATGATCTGAGCACATACTTTACATGATTTCTGGTTTTTAAATTTGTTAAGCTGTATTTTACAGCCCATGTAGTAGTATATCTTCCCAAATGTCCATGTTTCTTAAGAAGAATATGTATTTTGCTGTTGAATTAAGTATTTTATAAATGTCAGTTAGATCACTTTGATTTATAACACTGCTCAGGTCAACTATATATTTACTGATTTTCTGTCTGCTTGATATATCAATAACTGAAAAAGGGGTGTTGAAGACTTCAACTATAGTAGAGGATTTGTGTATTTCTCCTTTTATTTCAAGTGACTTTTGCACCATGTATTTTGATGTTTTCTTGTGAGATGTGGACATGTTCAAATATTTATGTATTCTTGGATAAGTGATGCCTATATCATTATGTATTTCCTCACTTTATCTCTTATAATTTTCCTTGATCTGAGGTATGCTTTATTTGAAATTAATCTAGGCATTCCAGCTTTCTGTAAATAGTATTTTTGGGGTATACCTTTATCCATTCTTTTAATTTTTATCTATCATCTATCTATCATCATTTATCATCTATTTGTTATTGTATGTAACATAGCTGAGTCTTGTTTATTAACTCTACAAATTTTTGTCTTTTATTTGGTATTTTTAGATCATTCATATTTAAAGTGAGCATTAACATGTTGGATTAATATATATGAGAGCTGTCCAGTAAGTATCCAGCCATGTAATAAGAAACATAGAGGCATATATAGCTAGATATTTTTTCTGAAACACCCTCATATATCATAATTGGAACTGGTTTTTATTCATTTCATTTGTTCTGTTTTCTCTTTTCTCTCGTTTCCTGCTTTATCTATTTTTAATTGAGCATTTTTGAGCATTTTATTTCATTTTATCTTTTTTTAGTATATCAATTATACTTTTAAAAACATTTTAGTAATTACCCTAGCATTTCCATATACATTTTTAACTAATCTAATTCACCTTGAAATAACATGATGTTATTTTACATGTAGACATAACCCATCATTTACTTTATTTATCATGTTACTGATTGCAATATTACTATTATTTAAGCAGTTTCCTTTCATGTCAATTAAGAACAAGAAAAGTAAAAGAGTTTGTTTTATTTTCATTTATTCTTTTTCTATTGCGCTCCCTTTCTTCATGTAGTTTTGAGTTTGGGGCCTATAATATTTTTCTTTCCTTTGAACATCTTTTAGCAATTCCTGCAAAGAAGATAAGCTGGTAAACTATCCCTTTGGCTCTGGTTTGTCTGAGAAAGTATTTATTTTTTACTTTTGAAGAATAATTTCATTAGATAAAAAAAATTCTAATTTGATACTGTGTTTATGTTTCAACATTTAAGTATTTCATTCAGCTCTTCTTGCTGTTAAAGTTTCTGATGAAAATAATCTCCTTTCATTTTTATTCTTGTCCTCTTGCTTCTTTTAAGATTTTTTCTTGGTCTTTGATTTTCTACAATGTAAACAAAATAAACATGTTTACTCTTTTTAACAATTATCTTGTTTGGTGTTTTCAGAGCATACTAGGTATGTGGTTTGGCATCTGCCATTAATTTGTGTCGTTATTGGCCAGTATTATTTTCAACATTTCTTTCTTTTTGTTTATTCTCTCTTCTCTTTCTAGCATACCCTTTTATTTCTAGAATACCCTTTTCATTCTTTCTTAGAACTGTCATGTCTCTGATAACATTACGCATCCCATTCTTGCATGCTGACTACCTTTCCATTACAGTCCATAACATACTGATTTTGTATTTTAAAATCCCTGTGTGCTAATACATCTGTGCCAAACCTGGTTCTGATGTTTGCTTTCTCTCCCCACGGTACTTTTTTCTAATCTAGCTAGGATTTGTGCCACATTCGCAGTAGCTATAATTCCTAGGGATTTCAAAATCCTCTAGTGGCCTCGCTTGTATTTCTTATCATAACTTTGGTCTTTCTTAAGTACTGTTTCTCAGAGATAGGCTGTGTCTTTCAGCATCGTCAGCAATAATGTACCATTATATTAGAAATCTCTTTGTAAGATGGTAATGTATAGGGGTTGGGGGCAACTGCAACCTTCTAGATAAATTTGTCTTTTAGTGTGTTCAAGTCTGTGACCTGTGATCTTTACAAATGTTTATTCTTGTGTAGTTTCCCATCCCATTCCTGCACTTAGGTGGGACAGGAAGGATATAAGGGGTTGCAGTGAGAGGAATGTCCTTTCTCATGGCTGTGGGACAAGGAGGGCCCTGGTGAAGTCTTCAACCTGAAGAGTAGCCTTTGTTGTGGAGAATGCTGTGATAGTGTGTCATGATTTGAGTGAAAAAATGCTCTTTCTCATATCTTCAACCATGAGAAACTGGTGAGTTCCTGGAGGTAAAGCTTATGAACATTCTGCTACCCCACCTCACTATGACTGAGGCTTCCAAGAGTTTCTTCCTTTTATCTTAGTCTACGCTCAGTCTAACACAATTTATCAAAATTACCATTGTAATGCTCCTACCATTTTATGGTGACAATGACTTTTGCTCCCAGAATCAGGCCTTTTTGGATTCACCTGTCTTTCTAGATTTCAGGAAAATAATGTCCTCTGTAATCTTAGTTTTCTAATAAGTCCCAAAAAAGTCATTGATTTTAATTTGTTTGCTTTTTTAAAAAATTGCAATGATGAGAATGACTATTTCTTTAGAGCTAAAACTTCAAATATAAATATTTTCAATGGTCAAAATATTTCATCAAATTGTACTTTGTTTCATTTATTTGTTGTTAAGCATGTAGTTTTTTATTAATAGAGATAATACAGAAATAAACAGCATTTTTATTGTGACTTAATTTAAGTTAAACCCTTATATTTAAAATTCTTGAGTCCAAGTTTATGCATATTATTGCTTTGATACCTAAACCACATTGCCCTTCAAAAAACCTATTCTGTGGAGTCCTATAAAAGTGATTAAAAGTGCCCTTTTATTATGTACTTTTTGAACAATGAATATTATCATGTAAAAATATGGGCATTTTTCCAGTGACATATGATGTTTTAAATGCATTTATTTTATTATAAAATAATTGGAGAATGTATACATATATTTATATTTGTATGAACTATTTATGTATCACTTTTCTTGACTCTAGAATGTACTTTACCCATCTATATATGGAGATAAGGCTATCAATTTGTAAGACTTTTCTATGCATTAAGAATAATCTTTTGTCATATTTATTGATAGTATTTTAAACAACATATTATTTGGATATGTTTATTTTGAAATATATCAGTTTCAAGTGTTGTGTATTCATATGTCAATACCTCAATCTGTAATTTTTTTCTTACTACTTTTAAGTTTAGTGTTTCCCAATCTAGACTAATGGCTTTTTAATAGCAGTGGTGATACATGTTACCTTGTTTACCACTTTAATAATCATCATGCCACTACAAATTCAATTCAGATACTTTGCTAGTATTTTCATGCTCTTGACACCACTGGACACTTATAATTTGGTTTGCCTTCAGCAGTTTTGTAAGAACTGTCTTTATATCCTGATTTATAACCATTGACATTTACTTTGTTATTATCACTTTAAGAATAAGAGTCAATACACAGTATCACAGCATGTAGGCTTTTACTCTTTCATCAAACAAATTACATAATCTCCTCTGGAATTCCTGCCTCCTCTGCAACTGACTAAATTTGGGGACACTAAGACAGAACTGCTTCTGATGATTTTTCTTAATTCTATAATGGTCAATGTTTTACATCTGATTAGTATAAGTGAAGATTCCGTAATGTATAGCAAAGTATTATTTTTATTCTTTTACTTCCATGATACATTGATATATATTATGCAAATTAACTGCAAACATGAAAGAATGAGCCCTCTCATAACCAACACTTTTTATATTAGAGCGACATAGAGAATGCCAAATATTGAGCATTGAATAAAGTCAAAATGTATAAGGCCTTCCATCTCTTGATGTTTTTAAAATGTATACCAGATGTTTGTACATATGAAGGCCACCGATTTCTCATGATCCTTTCTGTTTTAAGAAATCTTCCTTAGCTAGGTTCAACCTTGCATAACAAATTAAAACAAGGCATGATATTTCCAATTCCTGCCTCCCATCAAGCACAGTTAACTGGAGACTTTAAGTTTTCAGAATTGAGTCAAAATTATAGAAAATATGAGAAGTTATTCATTTCAGTATCTAAAGTCGATCAGTGACAATAACATACAGTTGCTGTGGAATCTGTTTATTTTCTAAACCCAGTCATCTAGCTTTCCAGGTGATTCTCTAAAACCTAATACTCTTCCAAATATTTTCTCTGATACTTAAGAAAAGTCAATTTTTGATGATTGCAAAAAAGCAACAAGATTATATAAAAATACATTGTATCTACTTGATTGCTTGTATCAGAAATAATCCTCAACAAGAGAATTTAATCTTTCATTGTTTTTCTTTAGTATTAAAAATGAAAACAATAGCTTATTATTATACTATGAATATTAAAAATAATTTTTATGACTGCCTACCAAGAAGAAAACATATTATGAAAACACTATTCTTTTAGATAAAATTGTATATGTCTCTTTTTAGATATCATATCATTGTCATGTTGCTTTAATTTTTCAAATTATTAATTTTTAGTTTATGAAAAAAAAATCAATTCACATCTATAAAAATACTTTTATAAGCCAAATACTGTTAGAATCATGTTTATCTTTGCCTGGAAAAAGATAACCTAAGTGACATTTTGAACCAAAGTATTTTTGCAGCATATTTGCTATGGTTTACTTGACCAAAGTATATGCCAGAAAAGGTTATTAGTAGAATTACTCTGTGCATTTATTTTAAGAACCCATGTAATACTGAGGTTCCATCCTAAGATTTAATCTGCATATGTATTCCAGGAAGAACATATGGAGATTAATCTGTGGTTCTGCCAAGTTTGTTCAAAATAAAAATTTCACAGTATTAAGAGCCAGTAAGGAGCTCTTACTGGCTCTTAATACTAATAAAATTTTAGTGTTATGTTATATAATTCTTTTAAGAATTTAAAAATATTTATTGTTGTTTTTCCTTGAAGATGAAGGTAAGATATGATCCGTACAATTGTGTAAGAACACACGCAACATTGTAGGACAGAGTTGTCAGGAGCTAAGAATTGTCAGGAAATGTTTTATGGAAGAGGTAGGCCTATACTGAATGTTAGTTCGTAATTTATTTCTGAGGAAACGCAAATAAAGATAGGACAGTGCAAACACAGAGAAAGACAGTAAGCAAAGGAATGGAAATGTGAAAGAACAAAACAGTTTCAGGGAATTACAAATGATGTGACTGAGGGTAAATTGTAGTGAGAGTAACAGTGAGAAATAAGACAGGAAGGCAGTGGTTTTAAAATATTGTTGGATATTGGATTCCCTAATAAACTGAGGGTAACTTTCTCATTCGGAAAAGACACATACTTTATTTTGTTAATAATTTTTTGTCAATATCATATCCATCCAAGGACTCAAAATCAGATAGGATGTCTTATAGTATGCTGTGATGTTCAGTTTTTTACTCTATATGCACTAGGAGTTTTGAGTGATTTAAATGGGACCAGATACAGGAGAAAACATGAGTGGTTTAAATGTCATCAGGGGCTTGTGTGATGTTATCATGTGAGTCACATTGGCACCAGCATTCGCCAACATTATTTCCTCGGTTACTGCTTCTTGTGAGATTAAAAGTTGTTGCTTGATGCTGCCTTGTTATGTTGTCTCTGTTATAGATAACATTTGCCTATTGCAATTCCTTGGCTGGGCTGTCTTCTGCTCTTGGTCACCCTTAATACTTTCCCTCTGGTTTTTGGACAAAGGATACTTCTCTTTTCTTGTATTATTTCATCTCAAGTATGGACATAGACCCATTTCTCTTTTCTGAGAGTAGAGTTAATACTAGGCTGTAATTTTAATCAGACTTTAATAAAAAGGTAAGGACAATGAATGGAAATTATAGCATATAGCAGAGAACACTAAATTTTTTGGTCAAGCCTGGAGTCCCTTAACCAGTGTCAGCAAATCTCTTCCTAACAACTCCAGAACTGTTTCAGGCATCTCGAGGGCTTAGAATCTAAACTACATTTATTCTATTGCCCAGGTGGATAAAAGAAAACAAAACAAAATTTTTCTCTTGAGTTTGTGCAATGTCCCTTTTATAACACATATTCTCCATTCCAGGATTAATCTTTATAGGCTGCTCAGCACTGGGAACACTAATTCTTTTTAGTTGTGTGATAGATAGCCTCCAAATAAAGCAATTTCTTCCCAGGGGTGGGAAAGAAGGGGAGATATTAATAAAAGAATACAGACTTTCAGTTATAAGACAAGTAAGTTCTGGAGATTTATTCTACATCATTGTGACTGTAGTAAATAATACTGTATTGTATACTTAAATTTTGCTAAGAGATTAGATCTCAATTGTTATCACCACATAGCAAAAAAAAAAAAAAAAAAGAGGGTAACTATAGGACTGATGGATGTGTTTATTAGTTTGATTGTGCTTATCATTTCATGGTGTATACATATATTGAAACATTGCATTGTATACTTTAAATACAGTAGTCCCCCTTTATCCACAGTTTTGCTTCCCATAGTTTCAATTACCTACATTCAACTGCAATCTGAAAATATTAAAGAAAATAATCTAAGGTAAACAATTCCTAGGTTTTTAATTGTGCAGTTTCAGTAAATAAATACATTAAAAAATAAATTCCTTTCCTCCTTATTTGTGCCCACATAACAAGAGGTCCAGGTCTCCATTCCTTCCACTCTGAATCTGGGCTGACATGTAACTTGGCTTGTTTAATACAATGTGGCAAAAATACCCTATCAGTTTCTGACTTACCCTTTGAGAAAGAGACCTTGAAGCCATCTCAAGTGAGAAATTAGAGAAGTAAGTGATAAAGTCACTGTTATGGATTAAATTGTGTCCCTACTCCCAACCCCCAGAATTCACGTGCTGAAGCTCTAAGCAGTCAGGGTGATTATATTTAGAGATACGACTTTTAAAATGGCAATTAAATGAGGTCATAAGGGTAGGAACATAATCCAATAGGACTGATGTTCTTGTACGTAGAGGAAGATACCAGAGATACATAAGAACCCGCCCCCCTGCCACACACACACACAGGCCACATGAAGACACTACGAGAAGATAACTGTCTAAAAGCCAAAGAAATTAAAAAATTAAAAATTAAAAAATAAAAATAAAAGCCAAAGAGAGGTCTCAGGTGACACCAAACTTGCTGGCATCTTGATCCTAAACTTCTAGCCTTCAGAACAGTGAGAAACCAAATAAACCCAGTCTGTGGTATTTGTATGTGGCCGCCCCCGTGGACTAATATGTATATCCTGGAGATTCTGTTCTCAAGAGACTCCACGGAGAGCAGGTCAACTACCCAGCTAAGCCAATCACAGGTGGCAAATTCAAGAGAAATAATAAATTAGTTTCATGTTAAGGTCCTAAATTTGGGGATAGTTTCTTATGCAGTGATAGGTGACTGAAACTAAGGGTAAAGCCTATCCCTATTCACAGGGGTATTTGTTGATAAAATGACACTGACAGATACTTCTTTTCCATGCATGGTCACCAAAATCTAGGTCATTTGGTGCTATCTCATGTCACCCTCCTAACCTCTGACTTTCCCATAGTCACTCCAGATTCAAATAACTACATTTGATAATGTGGTAACTTATAACAATGCTTCTTAATTTGTACCATTTGCAACTTTCAATAGAGATAATGCCTTTTAAAATAAGACAAAGTATTAATTCAAGAATGAATATTATTTGCTAATATTTATAATTTGTGTCATTTAATTTAGTAAATGAAATTGGCACAAACTTTTCTTCTGGGGGCTGATATTAATCATTATATTATCGACATAATTTAATATAAAATGAATTTGAAGTTTTCCAAATTTTTCCTATAATAAGGAAAAAATTAAAATGGTCAATCACATGTTCCCTGAATATTACATAGAGATCGTTATTTGACTTTTCAATTAATTTGATGATTTTTTTATATTTCTTAAGTCAGTAACAGTAATATTTACTTTCCAGAAATATTATTTTACATTGATATTCAAGTTAATTGGCCTAAGTGTGTGGGCTATTTTCTCTGGTTTTCAGTTATACCCCTAGTATGTCCATTTCTCTGTTATTTTTCTTTTCTTCTATTCCAACATTATTGAGGAAAAATTGACTATAAGTATAATTATATATATTTAAAATGTATAATGTGTTGATTTGGTGTACATTTCTGTTATGGAATAGTTATTAAGATCTAGATGTTAATGTATCCATCAGCTTACATGTGAACTCTCAATTTTTTGTGTAACGAGACTTCTTAATATCTACTCTCAGCAAGTTTAAGTATACAATACTGTATCATTAATATAGTCACCATGGTGTCATTAGATTCTCAAAACGTATTCTTTTAACTGAAATCTCATACCCTTTGAGACATATTTCCCAAATTCCTCTACTTCTTTTTCTCCCTCCCACTGGCATGTGGCATCCACCATTTTATTCTATTTCTATGAAATTGGCTTTTTTTATTTTTAGAGTCCACATATGAATGAGATAATAGAGCATTTGTCTTTGTCTGACTTATTTCACTCAGCACAGTGCCCTCCAGGTTGATCCATGTTGTTGTGAATGGCATGATTTTCTTCTTGTGTATATGGCTAACTAATATTTACATATATATATCTCACATCTTTGTTATCCATTCACCTACCAATGGATGTTTTGATTGTTCACATGTTCTTATTTATTGTAAATAATGCTGCAACAAACATTGAAGTGATAATACACACTTTATATGAGATTTGAACTCAGCTATTTCTCCAAAGATTCTGATTTCCCAGGAAAGCTTCCTCTAGTGAGCAGAGTAAAATTAACTGTCCAAACAGAGGTGCTTCCCAGTACTCAAGTTTGTCATCTGGGGTATATATTATTTGTACAAATTTTAAATTCCTCATTTCTGTAAAATGCCAAATGTCCTTACCTGAAAACTCTTTAAATCACAAGTAGCGGGCTGTAATCTAGCATTCAGGTACTTGGAGGTTAAAGTGGGACGTTACTATTCAAGTAGAAAGCTTCAATGAATTATTCAGATTGATGGAATGATATCCCCTAATGAAAACCCATGTCACAGAATAACTCTTACTTTGTGCTCACTAATTGTTCTACTGTCCTAATTGTATTAATTTTTATAACGTGACTGAAAGTCCCTAATATCAGGTAATGTACAACTTCTAGAAATATATGCAAGTGCCCGACTTCTTGGAGAATAACTGGGAAGCAATAGTCCTTATTGTCAATCTTGAGTTACTGCTAATAATTCGAGATCTTGAGGAATCCAGTACTATTTGGTTAGATATTGATTAGGTTGTGAATAGGTGCCCAAATACTGTTATTTCACTCTTCCTTCATTTACTGGTGACTTAAATTCTATAGCTTCACAAATTAATCTGGTAGAAATAACTAAGATAAATCCTAAGAAACATCTCTTAGGTATTTGGTCACATATATTAAACAGTATGTCAGCTTAACATAGGACTAATGATTACTCACAAATTATATAAAAACATTACTCTAAGTATATCATGTATACACATACAAGCACATAGCATCACCATCATTATTTACTAGTTAAGAATGTAGTGAGACAAATCACTAATCATTGTCATTATATTGTTCATCTGTAAAAACAATAGAATGGCTTACTATTATGGGATACTTGTAACACAAGATATAATAAATCATTATAAATTGTTTTTATAAATGGGAATCTTAACTGTGCTTGATAGAATTCAACTTACAAAGAAAATAGCATGTTCTTAAAATGACAGATTAAAAAGTCTTGCTCAAGTATGGAATGCGGAGTGTGGAGTTTTAACAAAAGTAAAAGATTTCTGCTTTGCCACATTCATTGGTTCAAGCTCATCAGTCTCCAAATTCTAAATTAAACAAATACTTTCTGCAGTTCACTGTAGCAGTAAATTATATAATGCATTATAAATTATAGTTAAAAAGACACTTTGCTTTTAAAAATGTGATACAAGGCCAGCAAGGATAAGAGAGGCAATCAGCATCCTACTGTTTCCTCTTTGCAGAAGAAATGTGTTTAGAACAGTTAGCAAAATATATGAATCTCACTGGCATCTAATGGCCCAATCACATGCTATTTGACAATTTTATGCTTCTTTGATTTTCTGGAGTTTCTAATGTATTTTAATAGTATCATGTCATCTTAATGTAAACATACCAGTATTATATAATCTTTTTCAGGTTTGTGTCTGGGAGTATTAATGTTGCAATATATTTTTGCCACCTACATTTCCTGTGTCCCACTAGTTTAAGAGTGGTAATTACATTATCAGAACCCCAAGTGGGACTGTAGGTTAGAAAACATAAATCCAAGTACCATCTAATCCAATTAGAAATTTGTAGTATAAGTTCTGATGGAAACACCCAGGCTCTGCATATTACATGCAGTATTAAAAAATCCTGTGCATAGAATTTCCTCAGATAAATTATTAAAGAGTAATATGAATTCATTGTTGTACGAATCTTGATGAAACAGGTTGTCTCTGGTCAAAGGACAAATCAATGTGCTGCAGAATGTGTATTGTGCTCTAAATTATACATTCTACTTAGTACTTTATTTCATGAGTAATAAAATAAGGCACATATTGCTATTCTTCACTGAAGCATAAAACATGAGAGAAATGTCAAGGGGACATAACAATCAACATTTCAGTTGTATGCTGGACCTTAAAACTGAAAGAGAAATAAATAAAGAGAACCAGAAATTATAAATGCAAAGGCTAATATAACAAATTCTGTAAATGTATAATTGCTATCCTTTGTTACCTCAACTTCTTTAAAAGACATAGAATTATATAAAAGCATAATTAGAACTAGATATTGTTAATTTGTAATATAAGTAAATATTACAGATGCCACAATGCCATAAAAATGTGGATGAGGTAATAGCGCTATATAGGAATAATGTTTCTGTATCTCATTTGTATAAGGATAGTATAAATCTGAAGTTGCTAGCCCTGAAGAAATCATTAGGAAAAACTAGAAACTACAGTGGAGAAAACATTAAGAAATTAAAATAGTATGCTATAAAATATTCCATTAATGCAAAAAAGTCTCCAAAAAACATAAAAGAATGAGGGAACAAAAGAAAACTTTATATAATTAAAAAGCAAAATGGCAGATGCAAATTCAGCTATATCAATAATAGTATTAAATGTGACTAGATTAAACAATCCAATCAAAGAATAGAGATAGATTGAATTAGAAAAATACACAAGCACAATTTTCAAGTATATTTTGCTTATAAGAGACATGCTTGCTATTAAATGATACAAGTAGGTTAAAAATAAAAGGATGAATAAAGATATATTGTGCAAATGGCAACCATAAGTGGGTTCGAGTGGCTATATAAGACAAAATAGACTTTAGACCAAGTAAATGGTACTAGACATAAAGAAGGACATTTCATAATACTAAATAGGTTAATATATTTGAAATATTTAACAAATATAAACATTATATAGTAATATTTATAATTATAAACAATTAACAATTACTAAATACTAACCTATTACTAAATAATAATTGACAGAGTCCTAAAATATATAAAGCACAAAAAAGTCTAGGAGAGATATATATAATTCAACATTTTAACACCCTACTTTCAGTAATGGATAAAAAAAAACTACATAGAAAAGAAACAGAATATGTGAACAGCTTTGTAAACCAACTAGACCTAACAAATCTTCATACAACATTTGACACAGCAACAACATAATATCCATTCTCAACTGCACATGGAACATTCTCTAGGATGGACTGTATGCTAAGCCATCAAAATAAAAAAATTAAATTTGAAAGGATTAAGGCTATTTAAAGTATGTTCTCTGACCAGCATGGAATAATAGTAGAGGTCAGTAACAACAACAACAACAAATACTTTGAGAAATTTACAAGTATGTTGAAAGCAAACAACATATTTTCAAATGAGTCAAAAAAGAAATCACAAAACACATTGGAAAATACTTTGAGATAAATAAAAATGAATTTAAACATAATAAATGTATTATACGCAGATAAAGCAGTGCTAAAAAGAGAATTTGTAAGGATAAATGCTTATAATAAAAAGATCCCAAATTAATCAATCAACTAACTTTCTAGCTTAATACATTGGAGAAGTAGGGTAAATATAAAGCAAGTGGAAGAAAGAAAATAATAAAATTTAAATGGAAATTAATTAGAGTGAAAAAATGGCAGAGAAAATTAATGAAACCAAAAATTACACCTTTAATAAGATAAAAAAATTAACAAGCTGTTAACTAGACTGACTTAGAAAAAAAAGAAAGAAGGCCCAATGAACCAAAATTGGTAATGAAAGAAAGGACATTACTACCAACCTTATAGAACTAGAAAAATTGTAAGGTGAAATGAACAAGTATATGCCAAAAATAGATGATTTAGATAAAATATACAAATTACAAAGATACAAACTACTGATACTGACCCTAAAGAGAAGTAAAAATCTGAATGGACCTACAACAAGGTAAAAGATTGAATTAGTAATGAAAAAATTTACCACAAGGAATAATTCTAAAAGAAAAGAAACAAATGGCTTCACTGGTACACTCTACAAAATATTTAAATCAGAATTTAAATAAAATTTTATGAACTGTTTAAAAAAGAACAGCAGAGGAAATACCAATTCAGTCTCTTAGGCCTGTGTTATCCTTATATCAAAGCAAACAAACACATCACGAGGGAAAAATATCAATATCTCTTATGAATATAGACACAAGAATTCTGAGGTAGGGGTTCCCTGGTGGTGTACTAGTGGCTAGGCTTTGGCACTCTCAACACTGTGGCCTGGGTTCGATTCCCAGTCAGTGAACTACCCCCCCACCAAAAAAAAGAATTCTGAGGTAAATATTGAACACAACAACATATTAAAAGGATTATACACCATGAGCAAGTGGGATTTATTTCAAGAATATAAGATTATTTTAATATATGAAACTATGAATGTAATATATCAACAGATGACAGCACAAAAACTACATAATTGTCTGAATAGATGCAGAAAGGCATTTGAAAAGATCTAACACCTTTTCATTATAAAAATATTGGACAATTTAGGAATAGAAGGCATATTTATAAATCTGGTAGAGGACATCAATATGACAAAGATAATTTACAAAGTAGTATAGCTAACATTAGGCTTAATGGTAAAAGCCAAAAGTAATTTCCCTCTGTAATCAGGAATAAGACAAGGATGCCTGTTTTTGCCACTTTGGAGGTTCTAGCCAGAGCAATTTGGCAAGAAAAGCAAAATAAAAGAAATACAAATGTGATAGGAAGAAGTAACCCAACTTTTACTGGCAGATGAGATTACGCTGCATATAGAAAATTCTGAAAATCCACTCAAAACTACTAGAAAAAAGTGATCTCAATGAAGTTTTAGTATATAAGATCAGTATACAAACTTAATTGTATTTCTACACACTAGTCAAGAACAATCTGAAAATAAAATTTTAAAAATAATTCTATTTAAAACAATTTAAAAAATAAAACATTAGGAATAAATATAACAGAAGAAATGTAAAATTTGTACTGTGAAAACTATAAAATAATATTAAAAGAAATTAAAGATCAAACTGTGTGGGAAGACCTCCTACATTCATGAATTAAAATATTTAATATTGCTAAAATGGCAATTTTTCCCCAAATTGAACCATATATTCAACATATTATTTATCAAAATCTGACCTTTTTTCTTTTCAAAAATTGATGAGCTGGGAGTTCCCTGATGGTGTAGTGGTTTAAGGCTTCGGCGCTGGTGTGGCCTGGGTTCGATTCCCAGTCAGGGAGCTACCCACATACCAAAAAGCAAAGAAAAAAAAAAAAGAAAAAAAAATTGATGAACTGATTCTAAAATCCACATGAAAATAAAAAGGATGCTGAATAACCAAAGCAATATTGAAATATAAGAACAAAGTTGGAAGACTCACATTTTTCTGATTTAAAACTTACTGCAAAGCTATGAAAATCAAAGTAGTGTGATATTGGTATGTAGGTCAACATATGCATAAAAAATAAATCTATATTTTTATAGCCATTTGATTTGCAACACAGTGCCAAAATTATTTTTTGGAGAGAAAGAAGGGCCTTTTCTACAAGTGGTATGGAACAATTGGATGTCCATAGGCAAAATAATTAATTTTGATCTCTATATCTCATCATATACAAAAATAAAGCAGAAAGCAACAAAGAAACAAAAACTCATGGACACAATCAATAGTTTAGTGATTAGTCGTTAACAGAGGGTATGGAGGGAATGGGGGGAGAGAGAAGGGATTGAGACTAAAATACATGGTGATGCAAAGAGAACTGACTCAGGGTGGTGAACACATAATGCAACACATAGACATTATATTGTAGAATTGTACACCTGGAACCTATATAATCCTTGCTAACCAATGTCACCCCAATAAATTTAATAATAGAAAGATAAAAAAAATAATAAAAAATAGTTAAATCAATGATCTAAATATAAGTTAGAAAACTATAAAACTCATTAAAGATGAATGGTAGTAAATCTTCATTACCATGGGTTAGAACATAGATTCATAAATACAATACAAATACACATGTAACAAAATAAGAAAATAAGTTGAAGTTCATCAAAAATTTTAAAAATTACCTCAAAGCTTTTATTTAAACTATACTTTTGATTTAAAAGATCAATAAAGTTAAAAACAATTCAAAATGTATAAAACATCTACAAATAATATATTTGATAAAGAACTAGTAACTATAAAATGTCAATTTTAAAGCTCAGTACTTAAAAGATAATAATAACCCTATTAGAAAAATGTGAGGGAATCTACAAATAAGATTCACAGATGGCCAAAAAGCACGTAAAAATAATGTATTCTTACTCATTAGGGAAACGCAAATCATAACCACAGTTTGATACCACTTCATGCTCTGCCAGGATGGCCATTAAAAGAGAGAGAGAGAGAGAGAGAGAGATAGGCAGCAACAAATGATGGTGAAGGAGGAGTTGGAACCCTCATACACTTCTGGTGGGAATATAAAATTGTCCAGACATTTCAGAAACCTTTGACAGCTTCCCAAATTGTTAAACATGGAGTTACCCACAATCTATTATTCCCACGTATTTACCTAAGAGAAATAAAAACAAATGGTTCACATGATAATTTGTACACAAATGTTCATTGCAGTATTATTCATAATTGCCAAAGTAGAAACAACCCAACTACCCATCAACTGATAATAATTTTTTAAAATATTGTATATCCATATAATTGAATGTTATAGGGCCATAACATTCAAGTACCAGTATTTGCCAAAATTGCATAAACCTTTAAAACATTATGCTTTGTAAAAGGAGTCAATCACAGAAGACTACCTTATTCTGTGATTTTATTTTTATTAAATTCCAGGGTGGGCCAATCTGTAGACACAGGAGATATTTCTCTGTGTGCCTAGAGCTTTGAGGATATGAAGTGGTTGGGTGAAAGTCTGTTTTTGTTCTTTTTCTGGGAAGGGATAAAAAGTTCTAAAGCTGATTGTGGTAATTTGTACATAACTTTCTAAATGTAATAATTATTGATTTGAACACTGAACTGGTTAATTGTATGGAGTGTAAATTATATCTCAAAAAAGTAAAAGAAAACAAAATAAAGTTCTAAAGAAAGAAACTCACTTATTTTCCCTCTTATTATTCTGGGGTTATTAATGGATATAGATTATTAATGAAATTGAACACCATTAAATAATTCACTACCTTCATTTACATCATGCTGTTGAAAGTATCACTAAATGAACTTAGCACTTAGTTATGATTTACTACTTGCTCTTCTCTGGTCTATTAGGACATAATATGTATTATAGTCAATAAGCCATATTTTGAAATTTTGGGGTAACGTAATTTTAGCCTTTCTTTAGAAGAAATTAAATAAGCAAATACGGACATTTCAAATCTGAACTATTAATGCAGTTTACATTGCTCAGAGTATAAAGAGCAAGACAATAATTAAATTGTTTACATAAAGTGTGGATTTCAGTTTTTGCTTGACTAATAACATTATTCCCTTTTTTCTAAACAAACAACACACATAATTTTTGCTTTTTTGTAGTCAGCTGACATTGATGTGACAGTTTACAATCATTTTAGTGTTGTGTCACTTTAAATATTTATGTTGTATCCTATTTTTAAATTAACATTTAAAATAATACCACATACAGTATACTTGACTGGAACTCAAGAATCAATTCATTTGAAAGATACGGAAAATAATCAGTAGAAGAAGAAAATATAAATATCTTGCATAAGTTTGGCAGAAATACATCTTTCTTTAATCTGTCACGCAGAAGAAAGTTAAATTACTGAATATTTGTATATAAGAAATAGTACTCCTAGTAAGATATGGCAAAAATCTACTCATGGAGATAGAAGTAAAACCAAATATTAATTATGCTTGTTGGAAAAATGATTTAGAGTACTTACTCCCTGCATATGACTAAACTAATATTTCACATGTATTATAAAGCATATGAAAATGTAAAATTAAAATTTGAGATATGATGATTTTAAATATCTTATTAATCGATATGGTAGTATAGTATAAACAGATAAAATCTTACAGCATAATACATAAATAAAGCAAGCTAATTCATATTATTGAATAAAAATCTATATTTAAAATAGCCTATTTTATAACTTTTCTTTTTAATGGAATACATATTTGAGCTCATCAGGGCTAAAAAATATTGTCATAACTCTCAAATCCAGTATATCCTGCTTATAAATGTTATTTTTCTAATTTTATTAAATTTATTGGGATGATATTGGTTAGTGAAATTATATAAGTTTCAAGTGTATAATGCTATCTATCTTTCCTTTTTTTTTTTCTCTCTTAATCTGTTATTTTGGGCAAAGCAAGCCTATGCTGTTTCAAAGGCCAAAGTCATTTTCTGACACTGATTAGCTGAGGAAATGATACATTTTTAATTTAGACCATGGTCTCCAAAATCACAAAGATTTTGTTTTGCTTCTTGAACTGAAGTCCACCTCTTATTAGTTGTGTGTGCTTGAGAACTGTAGCCAGTGTCTTTAAATTTTGAGTTCCTCCCCTATGAATAAGGATGATAATAAGCCAAGGCTTTCTCTAAGGATTTAGTATGACCATATGAAATAATGTCTCCCAAGTGCTTAACTCAGCCCATCGCACTTAATTCAATCCCATGAGTGAAACTGTAATTATTTTTGTTATAATTATCTCTAGAGTAAAAGTAGAAATTAAACTCCACTCTCAACGGTGCATTTTAAATCTAATTCATCTCACTTAAAAGTAATTTCTCTCAAATAGTGGCTCAACATCACAATCCACATATTCCCTCAATTTTTCCCTGAGTTCTCTAACAGAAAGTAATTTCTTCATGCAAAATAAACCTCTAATATTTTGGAACATTTTACATATTCTACATATAATTATTTACATTCTTGACAAATCCCAAAACCGTTCTCTTACCAAACTCCCTGCCATACTGAAATTTCTTTCAAAGCAGAAACTCTTTTTAGACTTGCAAGAGCCCATTTAACACAGAGTGTCTGCCTTGCACACAACGGTTTTGAAAAAGCACCTTAAGAATTAAAAGAAAAAATAATTTTTAATTGCAGCTTTTTTTATGCTATTGTTTAGAATTTTACATACTGATCACTTATACTGGCAACTTGACATTTACTTTAAATAGAATATATTTTTCTATGAGCTGTAGCAATGTTCAGAGTTTCTATAAAAACAAATATCATTCAAAGACTTTTAGATAGGATTATTCCTAGAATTATCTTTCTGACATGTTTTGTTATATAAAATCAAGGTGGTATAAATTACACAAAGAAACACAAACCTTTTCTTAAGAATTTAAGGTGTATAAAGCTTTTTAGTCTCAGTACATGCTAGTCTAGCTTTCAAGACATTCATATTTTGAAATGCATGCACGCTCATATATCCTTCTAGGTTTTTTAAATAAAATCACTAATAGCAATATATTGAAACTCTTGTTAAGCTTTTAGAAATATCCATATGGTTTTATTATTTATGTTAAGTAGCCATATACTTGTGTTATCAATATTTTCTAAATGTGTTAAAACAGTGTTGTATCCATCAAGTAGATATTAGCAAGTTATCAATTATATGATTGCTGTGCACGGTAAGAATAAATAAATCAGTGTTCCAAAATAAATAATAGCAATAATCACGGGGTTAGATCTATATTATGTATTTTTATGCTTTTTAACTGTTCAGATTTTACATAATATAAATGATGCAATGTTATTTATAATTTTTATTTTACAAATATTAATACATGTATGAATACACTATATCCTAATATTTAAAAAGCTACACAATGGTAGCTGTAGACAAATAATCCAGACCTTAGGAAATAACTCAACTTTGTACTATGTTATGATTACTTTGGCAGGGACATAGAGCAAGCATGTGTAATGGGAGGGTACAGATTTGCCTTCATGGAACGTATGATCCTCATGCCAAACCTCTTGGAAAAAATATAAGGGCAAGAAAAAGGAACATCTGGAAATAAGTGTTAAAAGTGTGCTTAAAATAAATACCTTGTTCCTTTCTGGTACCTGAGGTAAATTTATCTAGGTTTCCAAAACTTGGAGTAGTTTTTCTGGTCTAGGACACAAGGAGAAACCTAGAGAAATAAGATTAAGATCTTCTAAAGTGGTATGGGATTATGTAGCGTCATTAGGTTTATTTTTTGATGGCTGTGAGTGCATGTGGTGTGTTCCTATTTATACTCCAATTTGTGGTAAGGTCTTGTTATGAGTTGTACATCTTTATCTGTTTTATGGGAAATTAGTTTTATGTCAGTTTTTTAGGTAATAGAGGAGATCAATCCCCTATCTAACCACAAAAACACACTATTGTCACCTCTGGAACAATCAAGGATAGTGTGAAGGACAGTAGTAGTCGCTAATGAAGGATAGCTC
This sequence comes from Lyroderma lyra, assembly GCA_004026885.1. Classification (NCBI taxonomy): domain Eukaryota; kingdom Metazoa; phylum Chordata; class Mammalia; order Chiroptera; family Megadermatidae; genus Lyroderma; species Lyroderma lyra. The sequence goes on along the minus strand of PVJL010003728.1, from coordinate 78,157 downwards.
CGAGCAACACAGTGACAATGCCTCAAGAATTTCTTGTTACGGGGTCAATGTTGTCAAGACTAGAAGGCAAAAATCAATGGGCCTTCTTCTGGGAAGCTCAAACACAGATGAGGAACACTAATGGGATAAAAATTTCATAAATTATGTTGGTAGGAAATTTTGATATAATGGTTCAAGTATACATGTTTTTAAAAAGAAAAAAAGTATATTTTTGGTAAATTTTGTTAAATAGATACAAATAAAGCAAACTTTTTCCATTAAATACAGAAGGTGTTATGAATCCAGTAAAACACTGGTACAGATGTATTGTTTCCAACCTGCAGTAGGAATCTGTCTCCATTTGCTCATATCTCATAGTAGGCAAGATAAAATTGCCTTAGAATACCATAACTATCCCACAGACTTGAATTTACTTTTGAAACTTCAAAAATTAAAACCTAAAAATGCAAAGAAGCTCATGTTCTTCATAAAAAAGAAAGTGAAATAATAATTTTTGAAAATTTCAATAAGTATGAGGTCAGAAAAATGATTTCATGAACTCATCCTAGGAAAAGCTCTACTTACCTCATTGCTGAATATCACTACGGTCACCTTCAAAGTGCTCCCCTTGGGAAGCTCTACACCAACACCAGCTCCGAGTCCACCCTTCAAAGCAGTTTGGGAACTCTTTTTCTGGAATGGCCATCAGAGCTGTCATCATCCCTCAAATCTGACAATTAAATTCACGAACTTGCCACGACGTGCTTATGTGGGCAGCACTGGACAAACAACTCAGTAAGGTGTCTTAAGATGGTGACTGTAACGATATTCAACAATGGGGTATAAAGCACTTTTTCTAGGATGAGTTTGCAAAATTAATTGTCTGGCCTTGTAAACATTATAATATATTTCTATTGACATTTAGTTAGCTATTTCACAGTTCAAAATGTTACTATATGTTATTGTTATTTATTTATAAGTTAGCACATTGGAGGCAACTTAAAGCTAACCAATACATGCATTTTTAGCTCTTTCTGAGCTTTGATGGTTGTTTCATTCAATCTATATTTTTACTTAATTATTCTTTGAGTGAGGAGACAAATTAAAGAAAGGAAATTTCAGTCATTTCAAAACATAAATATACATGACAAGTAAATTTCCTCAGTGGAACAGAACTCTAAAAATAGGGACAGTGGACTCTTAACCAGAGCTCAAGCAACGGGCACTCTCAAAATTTTATCAGTTGCTTGAGTTCCAGTTAATGGAACTTACATTTACCCAGCATCTATCAATCACCATGGGTGTTGGTTAACTGAGAGTAGTGTAAAGAAAGTTTATGTTTTAAAATGTAATTTAAATGAACTCATGTCTTATAGAAAGACACATTCATTTTAAAAAGATGGAACAGGTGTTTAGGGAGATGTTTTACACTGGGCTGTGTTTGATTTGAATCATTCGAAATCTAATTGAAGCACTTTCTCTGGCTACACACTAGTTTTCAGCTTCAAAGCTCTTTACAAATAATAGCTAACCACCTCTATCATATCACAAGTCCAAGACAAAATGGAAATCAAGAGATTAACTTGTTTTTCCAATGCTACAGAGAGAAGTTACCGTCAGGCAGGCAAATGTTCAGTATTTCCTGCATCATTTAAATTCCCTATTCTTTCATGGGTGTATTATAAATTTCAGTAGATGGTAAAAACATAATTGCCATTTAAAACTTTCTCAGTTGTAAAGATGGTGGACTATACAAACACTGTGCTTACTGCCTCTCACAACCACGTCAAAACTACAACTAAACTACAGAACAATCATCATTGAGGATCACCTTAAGTGTAGCTGAAGTCCGAAGTCCTATAACTAAAAATACAAAGAAAAAGTCACATTGAGACTGTTAGGAGAGAGTGAGATTTGGAACAGACTGATCTCACACTCATGAGTCACGTTAACAATCAGGAGGGATATCTTGGCATTGGGGGCCCACCCTGAGGAGCAAGAGGTCTGAGCCCCAGACCAGGCTCTCTGGCTCAGTATCAGAAAGAGATGCCCCCATGATGTCTGCAATAAAAACCATGAGAGATCATGCCTGAGAGAGACAGAGAGCTTTTGGAGTCATAAGCGTTCTTCTTAAAAGGCCCACACGAAGACTTACTCACTGACAGACTCATTTGTTCCAAGCTCCAGCACTGGGGCAGCAGCTTCAAAGTCATCAGGGACAAACCGGGAGGAACTCAACTGTCTGGTTTCAGAGGGGCAACTTTCTCCCAGACAGAAGTGCTGGTAGAAGTCATTGTTTATTTGTTGACCCCTTCTTGAGTCCAACCATCATGTGCAGGCAAGCACCATATCTGAGTTTCCATCAACCTGGGAGACACCATTCACCCAACTCTGGTGATTCCCTGAGACCCTCCCTAAACCCAACTTGTGAGCCAATCCAAGACAATTCCAGTGGCTTTTTCATAAAAATGGCCTCTTTTGGCTCATGCTGTAACTTTCCTAAAATCTCTCAAGGGTTCACAAACCCTCAACAAGCAGTGTCTCACCTCAGCGTTTCCCATACTTCTTGCTAAGTAGCCCCAAGCAGTGTACTAGTGGCAGTAAGCCTTGGATTATAGCTTAACCTCTTCCAGGCAGAGATAACACTGGCACAAGTGACAAGCATCTACAGATTCCTTCGTAACTCATACCAGATGGCCCCAGATAAGGCACAGGCCGCAGTCGGCATTGGCCTGTAATAGAATCCCTCCCTGCAGGCCCCAGAACCAACACCAATGGTCAACTTCAGACCACACCAGAGCAACACCCAACAACCTCCACAAATGACACACACAAACAGCAAACTCAGCAGGCACCACAGCCCTGCTAAAGCAAATCTTGGTCTCTAGAATCAGCCCCTACACAATAGCTTCTCCACCGTGGTCATGGCCAACCTTTACAATTAATCAGCCTGATGGTAAGTTTCTCCCATTGACCTGCAAACAGCAACGAAGGCTCAACTACAACAGGAGGGCATAAACAACCTGCACAAGGGACACACCAGCAACACCCAGCTCAGGTGACTAGGGAGACTATGCCACTGTGGCCCACAGGGCACCTATTATGTAAGGTAACTACTAAGACTGAGAAACATAGCAGCCCTACCTAATAAATACAAACAAACAGGGAATTAGCCAAAATGGAGAGACAAAGAAACGTGTTCCAAATGACAGACCAGAACAAAGCTCAACAACAACAACAACAAAAACACTAATAAAATGGAGACAAGCAGTCTACCAGACTTCAAAATACTGGTTATAGGATGCTCAATGATCTCAGAGAGACCTTTGTCAAAGAGACAAGAAACATAAAAGTAGAAATAGGAAACATAAAAAAAAAACAGAAATGAAAAATACAATAATGGAAATGAAGAATACATTAAAGCAGGGGTAACTAACCTTTTGGGCCACACTGGAAGAAGAAGAATTGTCTTGGGCCACACATAAATTATACTAACACTAATGATAGCTGATGATTTAAAAAACGTTTAGTGCATAATGTTCGTAATGTATTAAGAAAGTTTACTTATTTGTATTGGGCCGTATTCAAAGCTTTTTGCAGCTTGTGGGATGCGGGTTAGACAAGCTTGTATTAGAGGGCATAAACAGATTAGATGAAACAAAGGATCAAATCAGCTATTTAAATGATAAGGTAGCAGAACACAAATAGAACAGCAAAAAGACAAAAGAATTTAAAAAAATAAGGATAGTTTAAGGGGCTTCTGGAACAACATTAAGTATATCAACATTTATATCATAAGGGTACCAGAATGAGAAGAGAGAGAGCAAAGAATTGAAAACCTATTTGAAAAAATAATGGAATACTTTCCTAACCTGGGGAAGGAAATAGACTTAAAAGCCCAGGAAACACAGAGGGAGTCCCAAACAAGGTGAACCCAAAGAGATCAAAACACATCATAATTAAATTGGTAAAGGTTAAAGACAAGGAGAGAATCTTAAAAGCAGCAAGAGAAAAACAGCTATCTACAAGGGAGCTCCCATTAGACTATCAACGGATTCTCAACAGAATCTTTGCAGGACAGAGGGATTGACATGAAATATTCAGTGATAAAAAGCAAGGACCTACAAGCAAGATTACTTGACTCAGAAAAACTATCATCTATCATTTAGAATTGAAGGACAGATAAAGAGCTTCTCAAACAAGAAAAAGTTAAAAAGAGTTCACAATCACCAAGCCAATATTAGAAGAAATGTTAAAGGGACTTCTTTAAGAAGAAGAAAGAAAAAAAAAAAGAATAAGTAAAAAATGTGAATAATAAAATGGCAATAACCTCATATCTGTCAACAATTACTTTAAATGGAAATAAATTAAATGCTCTAATTAAAACACATAGGGTGGCTGAATGGATAATAAAACAAGATCTTTACATATGCTGCCTACAAGAGACTCTAGACTGAAAGACACCCAGAGGATAAATGTAAAAAAGATGGAAGGATATTTCATAAGAATGTAAGCAAATAAGCAAAAAATCCCTGGGATATCTATCTATCTATCTATCTATCTATCTATCTCTATCTATCTATCTATCTATCTATCTATCTATCTACCTACCTATATCAGTCAGAATGGACTATAAAACAAAGGCTATATAACAAGAGGCAAAAAATAAAATAAAATAAAAAAAGACCCAGTAATCCCACTTCTGGATATTTATCCAAAGAAGTCCAAAACACTACTTCAAAGGAACATGTGTACCCATATGTTCATTGCAGCATTATTTACAATAACCAAGATATGAAGGCAACCAGGGTGCCTAACAATGCATGAGCCAGTAAAGAGATGGTACATATATACAATGGAATGTTATTCAGCTATAAGAAAAAGAAATCTTGCTATCTGCAGCAACATGGATGGACCTAGAGGGTGTTTTGCTGAGTGGAGTAAGGCAGAGAAAGGCAAATGCCATATGGTTTGACTTATGTATGGAATCTAGAGACCAGGATAAATAAACAAACAAAACAAAAATAAGCTCATAGATACAGAGAGCATTTCGATGGATGCTGGATGTGTAGAGTGGAGAATTTGTCCAGGAGATGAGGTGATTAACAGGTACAAACTTGTAGTTACAAATAGTCATGGGAATGTAGAGTATAGCATGGGGAATATAGTTATTAGTATTGTGTATCTATGTATCGTGTCAGATGAGTACTGGATTTCCTGGTGATCACTTCGTATGTTATAAATGTCTAATCACTTTGTTGTACACCTGAAACTAATATATAATAATATTGTAAATCAACTGTAATTGAAAAGTACTAAAATATTATAAAAATAATAAATAAAATTTCTCAATTGTGCTTTTTACCGATATGTAGAGTCAGGGTGTAATAAAAGATTATTTCCAAATTGCAGTGTTCAAAGAAAGGTTTTAATTTTTTTTTATTGTACAGGCCATGAACAGGAATTTTTTATATATGATGCAGTGACTTACAAGGGTTTTAGAAATCACTGATTCTCTATTGAATCACAGTAAGAAAAAAGACATTTTTTTCACTAAACATTTCTTCAGGCAGAAAAAAGCAAGGAAACTTCTATTACTTCAGTTGAGTATAATAGACATTTTGTCATAATATTGGACACAATTTATTAGCATTAACACAGTATAAGAAATTGCTATGATACAAAAATAAAACAGACCCCATAGAATATACCAAAATAAATCATTTATACTAAAATTTAAGGGCCATATCATCCTCTAGCACCAAAACAGAATGGCTGATTTCATCCAGTTGATAACTCAGATGTCATTTGTCTTTAACAAGGCTGCTTTAGTACTGTTACAAAAGAAGTAACATTGCATCTAGTACAAAAGCAAATTCATCTGAAGTTGACAGATCTGGGTGTAATCTTACAGAGATTGTATAGATGTGCTAGTTTTGTCTAAATCTCTATTTTTAATTTTTCTTAAGTTATTGATATCCCAAATTTTACTTGGACACATTGATAAGTTAGTAATATAATAGACACATACACACATACACACATATGCACATACATATGCACACATAAATAACCTCTACAAACAACATAAATATACAATATTTCTTTTGTTAAAAATTGATTTTTATTTGAATTAAAAATGCTTTCTACAAATTTAAATATCCCATAAAACAGATATTTAGAAAAACTTTTATGTATCATGTATTATTAGCTATGATGTCAACCAAATTTCACTAACGTAAGAATAAAAGTTTGCTTAAGTATAGGAGCATCATTTTTTGCATGGGTCATTTTGCAACTCACACTTAACCAAATTGAAAAAAAATTAAAATGGTCAAGAAAGAAAATTTGAAAAGTTTTAAAAGGCATACAACTTAAGATGATTCTGTTTATTTTATTTTATTTTTTTGGTTGTTTCCCTGACCAGGAATTGAACCCAGGCTGCGGCGGTGAGAGTGCCAAAGCCTAGCCATGACACCACAGGGGAACCCCCTGAATTTGTTTATTTTTAATATAAACTAAATAAAAATTGTGATGTATAGGTGTAAAAATCCTTGATGAAATAATAGTATATAGAATTCAAGAGTACTAGTATATTTAAAGAGGATCCTATAAATAGAGTTTACACAAATATGCAAGGAACACTGAAATATATATATATATATATATATATATATACACACACACACACACACACACACACACACACATATATATATATATATATACACATATATATATTAGTAAAATAAATGATTTTAAAAGGTCAGATAAAACAAGTAATGCATTGATCTCATTCTTAAAATTTTGATAAAATCCAATATTCATATTTTGCAATGACTACAGAAAATAGTGATCAACATTTTAGTGTGCTACAATATGTTTACTTGCAACTATCATTAAATAATCTAATTAAGAACTCAACACATATTATTTAGATTGACAATCTTATTCATGTTTTCATTCATCCTTCTCTAATCCATTGATCCTACAGATACTCTTTGATACACTACTGTGTGCTAGATTTGTTTTAGTTTCCAGAAGTTGCTTTCATAGGTTTTACATTTTATTGTGGGGAGAAATACTAAAATAAGTGCTCTGAATAATATAAAAGCCAGTGGTGAAATAGGAAATGTGTGTGGGCATATACATTGATAAAAGTGTCCGTGAACTCCTGTCTCAGGAAGTGACATTTAAGCAAAGACCTGGGTAATGAGAAGATGCTGAAGAATGGTAATAGATGAAATTTTGGGGTAGGTCAGGACCTGTCCATGTAACATTTTCTAAAAATAAATAAATAATAGGCAAACAAAATCCCCACTGGTAATTCACCATTAAGATAAAAATTTCTGTTCATTGAAACAATATTTAAACCAGAAAAATCTTAAAGTATTTTGATAAACAATCAGAAAATGTAGCGAGAGTAGAGTTTCAATACACAAGACCAACGGCAATTAGAACAAATGGAGGAATAAGCTCACTTAAAAACAAGTCCTCAGCTATCCTCTTCAGGGGTGAAATAACCGGGCACTCACACAGCAGCTGGAATCGGCTTCTTTACTTTCACAGGAGGACATAGACCATGCTATTCATACAGATTTGCTAAGTGTATAAATTCTCTTTAAAAAAAAACCCCATCGACCCAGGCCAAAGACTATGATTTCAAAATGTTTGATGTTCAAATTTTGCTAAAGGCCTCTTTGAAAGAATTGATGTATTTATAAGGCAGCTTGTAATTCACCATTGCACTATTTAATAGCTTGCTGCTATTTTCTTGAATAGAGCTAAATGACAGAAAGCTAGGTCCTCTGGTTACTTCGTTTTGCTCCCAACCCCTGGTGACGGTAGACCCATACTTTAGCACCATTACATTGACCGAGATTGAAGACTGCTATAAAAAGGAAACATTTAACAGGCAACAATCTAAAACAACTTTGTGTTCCATTTACTGAAGGAATATATTTGCTAACACTTTTCACATCGTCCATTTTACCTCCACTCTGAGACCCATGACTAAAATTTCTTCCTTATCAAAAGTCTGGAAATGATTCCTTTCCTCTGACAAATAGTATGTGTGGGGCTGGAGGGACAAGTGAGTCACAGCTTTAATTCTGTAGAATTTTGGCTTAATATCTAAGAATGTTATATTGTTCCCAGCTTTTGATTATTTCTTCTTTTAGTATTTTTCTTGACCCTGATTTTTATCCATTTTTCTCATAAATATTTTAATTCATTCAAGACTCATCATCTTATTTGGAATCGGGAGGACTACAACTAAATAAATAAAACAGGAAACTATCACAACTCCTATTCATTTTTTTTCTGGCATACAAGGGGGTGTGTGAATAACATCTCTCATAGAAAAAATAGAAATAAATATTATGAAGATAATGTTTCTAGTACTAAGGCTGCTTTTCAGGAGCCTTAATATTGGTTAGAATTCAAATATTGCTTTGCAGAGAAGGTTCCTGAAATATGGGATACTCATGTAAGTAGGGGATCAACTTCTTCCAGCTAGCTCAGAAAGTGACATTCTTTGCAATATTTATGTAGAAAGAAGAAACGGTCTTTCCTCCCCTTGCAAATGTTCGCAGCCCATTCTCCTATTACCATGCCTGACAAATATATGGGGAAATATGTAACATCTGTGAGAGAAAGAATACACTTAGGGCTGTGAATCTTGCATTTTTCTCAGTAATATTTTTGCAAGGTTCTCAGTATGCATTAACGTTCAGTTGTACATCTCAGTGCCTAATTGTGTCTCATATTTCAGCATCATGATCAGTGTAATCAGGGAATGACCACTGAATTTTCTATAATGCCTACATATTGAACTATTCTCAGACACTAAATGGTAACATTTAATAAATAATAAAAGTTGATTTACAAAGCAGTAATATTTATAAATCTTGGAGCACAATGAAGAAATATTGAACAAACTGGTTTTTCCTATTAATTCCTGTGATTTCAGTGATGAGTCCAGCGTAGCTTTCTTAATTTGGGTTAAAGCCACTCTTAGACAAATTTTAACTCCTATTTATTAATGGATTTAATTCAATTCTACTAAAAATAAGTAGAATTTATTTTTAAACTTTGACCAAATGGTTCTGAAGCTTATCAGGAAAAATAAGCAGATGTGACTAACAAGAAGAATTTTAATAGAGAAGGACAATGAGATGGCACTAGCTATTCCAGACCTAATCTTAATAGTATGAAACTGACATAAAATTAGAAGGAAAGAGCAATTAAGTAGAATTGTCAGCCAGGAAATAGAACTTCTTACATATCAGCTTGTTATACAATAAAAGAGAAAGCATAAATCAAGGAGAAAGGGAATTCATATTAAATAGTGTCTAGACAATTGGTTAACTAGTTAGAAAAATGAGTACAGTTAAGATCTTATAAAACATAACCAAAGTATTCTAAATAAATAAAAATGTAATTATTTTGGGTAGATTAATTTTTATTCAAATAATAGAGAACATTATACAGCGGAAGATGAATAGATTTTAACTTAACAAAGATTTAAAACTTGCATGTGTAAAATAGTAACCAAATTCACAGATTAGAAATGGGGAATACATTTATTGCCATGTGACATACATTTATATTTTATTAAATAAGAAACATGTACACAGCAGTAAAATGCCAACACTCTAACTTCAATTTAAAAAATGAGTGAAGGCAATGAACTGATAATTCCTTATCAAATATATAAAAACCACCTGCATGCAAATATATAAAAACTGCCTGCCTCCCCAGTAATAAGAGAAATACAGTTTAAAATAAAATTAGAAAAAAATTTACCTAGGCTGTTCAGTATACAAAAGACCTTATTTCAAAAGTGGTAAATGGAATTATTCTTTTATAAAGCAGTTTGGCATGCATCCATGTATTAACACACTTTAAAATGTGTCTGTGTTTATCCCTTCCTAATTAAAGCTGCTTTATTCTTTAACTAATTATTAATTGGGGATACTGTACAAAGATTATAAATATAGTTTTTTTATAAGAATAAAACTTAGAAATAGCCTACATTTCCAAACATGGCAGAAAGGCTAGGTATATGGTGGTGAATCCATTTAATAAAATTGTATTCAGCCAATGAAATGTTTATTACGATTAAGCAATGTTATTGAAGTGCACTGAGAAAATGCTTATTATTTTAAGATTTTAGGTCAAAAAAGGTACACTAAAATCATATCTAATATTTCAATTCTTTAAGTATAATCTCACTATAAAGAGAAAGCTCAAAGGAACTAAACACATCATAGAAAGTAGTTGTGACCGAATACTTACATTAATACTTCAGCTAGAATAGTTTGTAACATTTATGTTTATCATTTAAGGAACATTATAATAAAAATTTACTTTAAAAACAACAAAATTGTATGTAATCTATAGCCTTTTTATATTATCTTTAAATATTTTTCTAAAGCAATAATGTATTTTTTAGAATGTCACCTCTGATCACTGCTAAATGTTTTTCAGTGACAGATATCAGTAAGCTGATTTTATACAAGACATGTTTTTAACACTTTGAAAACTATCAAGCTATTCTGCACACATTATTTCAAAGCAGAGGTGCCATAGCAATAAGAAGCACCAATTAGTGTCAATTATAACCTATCTTACCTGTCACCCTAGCATCCCTATGAGAATAGCTACAGAACATTGCCTCTTTTTATGTCCTGAAACGAGTGATTTCATTATTATCTGAGTTTGGACTCAGTCATTATATGAACAAAAATGTTAAAAGAGGGTGGTACAAATTAAGACTTATAATAGATCGTGGTATTTTCTAAAAAATTATTTTACCACTGACTTTTCCATTTGTGGCATTGAAAAATATACATGTAAGTTGACATTTATAGGCAGATGTAAAAGGTTTAGAAATGTGCCAACTTTAATGGGAAGTGTAACCTAATGTTATTGAGATGCTGGCACTTGAATAACATTTCTATAAAATGCACTTTAACTGTATTTATACAGGTTTCCACAAAGTAGTCTTAATTGAACTGATACTGCTTTGGGGGAAAATATGGACAAAAATTATTTTTCAATGTAAGGACAACATTACTCACAAGCTTTTTAATATAACTTTTTTAAAAGAAAATTAAAGGGATAATAGTCATTTACTTTGAGTGATGATAATATATTTGTCTACTCCTTATTTAATTTGGTTTATTGAGACATTTGTCTTTTGCTCCTTTTTATTTTTGGAGAAATGAGAGCTACATTAGTGAATGCTATGGATATATGCACATTCAAAAGGGAAGAAAACTAATTTTTTTAAGTCTAAAAATTTTTAAAAAGAAAAAAAACAGATCTGCTCAGTCAAACCACATGGCAGCTGCACCATCCAGTACTATGCTCTCTCTCAAAGAGCCTCAAACCATTCCATAGGTGTGTGTGTGCATGTGTAAGTGCGTGTGTGGCCAAGACTTTTAAAAATGACTTTCTTTACATTTCCATTGTATTTGGCAATGCTGATTTTCTTTTCCAAATTTTTTTTCCCAAGTTTTTGGGACTTTACCCTTCTCTGGATATTTTTCTGCCTCTCTAAAATGCATCAGCTGAGATTGAGGGCACTCAGATTGAAACAGGAGTAAGCCTGGAGTCAGTCTCCTGAGAGCCATGAGCAAGTCTGTGAGAATCAGTAGAAACAACACCATATGGAGTCAAGTTCAGAGAGATGACAGGTTGTCAGACTTACCCAGCTCTAGCATTCCTGTCTCACTGAAGGTGGGGAGAAGAGAAAAAAAAGGGAGGGTAAGAGAAATGTGTAAAGGTCACAGCCCTTGGAAGGAGGTCCACTAGAAGACTGAAATCTATTCATAAGACTATAGAACACCTTCTCTTTACAACTCTTTAACATCTCCTGAAATGTTCAGAGAGAAATTTGTAGCTATAAATCTCTACATTAGAAAGGAGAAAGATGTTATGTCAATAGCCTAGCTTTATCCCTTAAAGAACAGAAAAAAGAACTAAACTCAAAGCAGAAAAAAATGCTATAATAAAGATTGGAGTGGTGATAAATGAGAAGAAAAAATACGTATATAAACAGGAAGGGCATTTTATGGCATCAAAAATCTATAGTAAATTAAAGTAAGCCTTCTTATCTATCATTTCTAATACTACTTTTAATGGGCTTAGTCATCTCATGAAGGTATTCTCTAATCCAATAAAAGCTTTAGAAAGGAATGTAAATAAAATATTTTCATTTTTGAAGATATTATTATATTTTGTGCCCCTCTCAATTCTTACTTGCTCTCACATCGCCTTGAAATATGTTAAAAATCTTATTATGTTAGTAATAGTTAGAAAGCAGTATCACTTTATGTTCTATTAAACGGTCCACGTCCCAGTGGACTCCTAGCCTACAGGCACAGTACATGTATTGGAACTTCTAATAAGCATAGTTGTATGCTCTGGTCATTGGAGCTTTTCAAAACAGTGGTTTACTTAGAGGTCTCCTGGTAACCTGAAATAATTAATGTACTGCAAGTAATTTGGCTTGTTCCATTTTTTTTAGTTCTGCTCTAACAGTTTTCTTTAAATAAATTTAAATGTGTTTGTGCTCATCATCTGAAGATAATTTTTTCTACTCATAACATGAATCCATTCTTTATATTCATAACAAGGTTCAGAATAGGTTTAGTTGGTAAAACAGTTCCTGAGAGTTTCAGAATTTACAAATATATGTGTATTATTATTGATTGGGACATAGGCCCAGGAATGTCCTGGGCAGAACTTGATCTCTGGACAAATTCTGATGATAAGAAGTCAACACCAATAAAATTGTAAGATTGTTCCTTAAACTGACTGTAAGTGGTCCACCGAAGGATCAAAAAGCTGAGATGTCTGAACAATACAATGAAACTCACATTACATTTGTGAACAGAAAATTTTCAATTATTTCTTTTCTCAAATTGGAAATATTCAAACTTAGTCAAAACTACAGTTTTTGTTCTGTAAACATGGCATATAGTAATTCTACTTTCTCCAATTCTCAATTTTTGGCTGTGTTAAATCTTTGAGAAATGTTTATCACCTGTAAAGTAGTCTTTATATTTCCACCTATGAAATTGCTCCATGAGAGAAACGCAAATTATCTTGAAGAAAAACAAAGTTATTATGTGACTTGCTACAACCTTATTTTACTAGCTTAACTCCAGTATCTTGCATTTACTTCAGGTTTTCTTTCTAATTTTTGGTCTGTGTGAAGGCATTTTGAGAAGGCATGTAGAGATGTCTAGACTTGAGGTTGATAATTTTCTGCAAGAAATGTTTAAAACCTGGGTAAAGTCACAAGAGATCCCTGCTTATTGATTTCATCCCAAAAGTTGCTAAGGTCTGCCCTCACCGTATAACTTGCCATTGGCATGATGGAAATTGTGAAAAACAAAATATCCAAAAAATAAGTAACTAGTAGTTGTGGATGATACCTAAAATAAATGTACTTAAGCAGATTTTGTTCTGTTTTATTCTGAAATCAGTGTTCTTTTAGAAAGTTACCAAAACATTAAAATGATTCTCATTAAAATCTCTCATAGGTAGGTTTGTTTTCAAGACCTGAGATACTGCATAGTTACTATCTATAAACATTAGAATTTCTTTTCTAGGCATTTACACTGACTCCAATTTTCTTGTTCTAAATCCCATATTAATAATGTTTGAAGAATATAATTTATATCATATATATAGATCCTCAAATAAAGAATGCTATATTAATGTTTGTTTTTACTTGAGATAAGTAGTTTCTAAAATATCTGTTATATTTTTGTTGTAATGTAAGCACAAATATTTTTGAAATTCTAGTCATAGACAAGCTTGCCATCAAATTGCCTAAATAAGAACTTAATACTTAAGCATTAAGCATTTTGTATGTGTGCATATGTCATGTTCCATTATTGTACATGTGGTAGTTACTATGTATGATTAACTAAAGTTGTCTACAACTATTTATAAAATAATTATCTCAAAACTCTAGATAAAATGAAAGAAATTGATTTTAGCATTTTATAGTTGAGATAATAGAATTTTCCTGAGGATATTATCATATTTATATTTATAATGTAGTCAAATAGAGAAGTAAAATATAAAGTTGATAAAAATCTGTCATTGTATTTAAATTAAGATTCTACCACACGTGCAATAAAGCAATATGCACATATACAAACACACACCTATGCACAAGCATTAAGTTCTATTCAGGCAATTTGATGGCAGTCATTGGTTATGACTAAATATAAGGCCTGAAACAATAAATCGCATAGGAGAAAACACAGATACTAAACTTATGGACCTTGGTTTTTTTTAAGATTTTATGAATTTCACCTCAAAAGCTAGTGACGTAAAAGCAAAAATAAATGAATAGAACTATATCAAACTAAAAATCTCTGCACAGCAAAAGGAACCATCAACAAAACAAAAAGGCAACCAACCAAATGGAAGAAGATGTTTGCTAACAACACCTCTGATAAGAGGCTAATGTCCACAATATACACAGAATGCATACAACTAAACAAAAAACAAACAAACAAATAATTCAATTAAAAATGGGCAAAGGACAAAAATGGGCAAAGGACCTGAACAGATACATCTTCCAAGAAGACATACAAATAGCCAACAAATATATGAAAAGATGCTTAATTTTACCAGCTATGGAGGAAATGCAAATCAAAACCACAATGAGATACCACTTCACACTTGCTAGAATAGCTATCATCAACAAGACAAGGAATAACAAGTGTTGGAGAGGTTGTGGAGTAAAAGGAACCCTCATATACTGCTGAGGGAAATGTAAATCCATACAGCCACTATGGAAAACAGTGGAGGTTCCTCAAAATAAGAATAGAATTATCATATCACCAACCAATCCCTCTTCTGAGTATCTACCTAAAAATCTGAAAGCATTTATCTGTAAAAATATATGTACCCCTACGTTTATTGCAGCATTATTCACAGTGGCCAAGACATGGAAACAGCAGAGTGTCCTTCAATAGATGATTGGATAAAAAAGATGTAGTATGTATGCACAACGGAATATTCGCAGCCATAAGAAAAGATGAAACCCTGCCATTTGCGACAACATCGATTGATCTTGAGATTATTGTGCCAAGTGAAATAAGCCAGACAGAAAAAGTCGAGAACAAAATGACTTCACTCATGTGGGATATAAAACAGAGCAACAAACAAACAAGCAAAGACTCATAGACACAGACAACAATTTAGTGGTTCCCAGAAGGTAAGGGGTGAGGCAGGGAGGTAGAAGCAGGTAAAAGGGGTCAAGTATACAGTGACAGACTAAAATTTGACTTTGCGTGGTGAACAATGCAATATACAGCTGATGTATTATAGAATTGTAAACTTGAAACCTATACAATTTTATTGATCAATGTCAATCCAGTAAATTTAAAAAAGATTCTCTTATTGAATTGTGGTAATAGAATGCTGCCAATCTCTGTGTGTTCACTTCAGTTCTCTATACCAGTGGTTCTTAAACTTTAGTGTGTGTCACAATCACCTGGAGTCTTGTTAAAACATAGATTGCTGGACCCCACCTCCAGAGAATCTGAATTACCAAATCAGAAGCCAGGCTTTAGAATTTTCTAACAATTTCCCAGATGATCCTGATGTTGCTGGTTTAGGGAACATACTTTGGAAACCAAAGATCAATGCTAAAACAGAAATTCAGTAACATAAATAAACTTACAAAATAGTTTTGTATGTGAAACAGTTAAAAACGTATTCAAATACATCTGTGTGTTGCAGAACTTAAAAAAAATTTTTTTTGCGTTACTTAGGCAAAATGTTGAGTGTATGTGGGAAATACATTAAAGATAATTGTAGAAGAGTTAAAAGATACAAAAATATTAAAACCTATAGTTTAATATTTTTATGTATGCCTGAGTATGTAGATATCTACATGTATCTTTCAATGTAGATAATGCTGTCTATCACTATCATCTATATATATTTATGTATCATCTATTTACAGTCATTTAAATTATTAATGGTAATTACAATCTGTAGTCCCTGCAAACTTTAAACTAGCAAACACTGAATCATCACTTTAAGAGAAACATGGGTTTAAGTCACGTGAGCTTCTGGACACAAAATTTTTATTAATTCATTTGTAAGTAGCCTTCTTTTATGTGTGTTTCTGTTTAAAGACACTTTATATAGTATGGATCATTAGCATTGAATGCACAGCCACTGGCTCTATACCTTGTCTGAACTAAGCTTACCTAAGACACATTTTCTCCGTAAGGTACATCTATACTTCTTGTACTCAGAACACTGGAGAATACTTCAGCACTATGCTTCTGGACCATCTTAAACAATGATACCAACTATCAAAGAGCACGAAAATGTGAAAAGTGTACCAGTAAGCACTATGTGAAAAAGATGCTTCTTTATAATCTGAGAGCTATAAAACTAAGACAGAGAATCGTCTTATTTGACCTCATCTGATAACATGTACCTTGGGTGATAAATTTTTTGCCACTTATCAGTTGTCCATGAGTGACTGCGAACATACATCAAGTAATGGTTTTGGCATCACAAATAAATTTTACTGAGTAGAATTTATTAGTATGGGATCAGTGAATAATGAGGATATCCATCTGTATCTATACCTATGTATCTTTATATATGAGTATATGTAAATGTGAATCTGACCTATGCTTTGTAATATCAATAGTGAATCTGACAGTATTAGTACTGGGAATGACTACATGTTTAATACTTGAGTTTATACTCATTATTTTCATTCATCTTTGTTAATGACATTGTTGACTAAATGCTTAGATCTTATTAGTAAAATTAGTCTTCCAAATTTAAATATCAGCTGCATGTGACTCATTAACTTTATGTTTAAGTGAACATGCAGCAATATAATAAATACTGCAAAATATAAAAAGTCATACTTAGTCACAATTAAACAATATTGAGTTTCTCATCTGTAAGATTATATAAAATGACCTAGAATAGTCACCAAAAACTTATTCTGGGCACTCTATATGATAATCACATGTTTTATGCAATGCAATATTTCACAAAGGAAAATATGCAAACATGGAGAAGTAAGCAAAAAAAAAAGAAAAATTAGCAAATATAAATTTTTAAAAATATGATTTCTGAATTGTTGAGAAAATAATTCGGTGAGAAAAGAAATCACATTCAAAGTTACATTTGTAATATCTACCTACAGACAAATGGAGAATGAGGCAGACACAGAATAGTATTAATGTGATCCGAGAAAGCCTCCTTGGAGATTTTCATTGCTCATACAATTTTGCCTATGGCAATGACACAGTTTATCTGATCCATAGCATTAATATATATGAAGAAGTAGTGTATGAATATCAGAATAAGCAAGACTGCTGTAATAACATCTAAGTATCATCTTAGGCAAACATAAGACTGTAAAGCAAAGCATTTGAAAAGGATTCATCAAGAACTACCATCATATTTAAGTAATCATTTTTCTTAAATCCACAAGGAAATTCAATTTTTCTTTCACTCAAAGATAAAAATATTCTGGCAGAGTTTGGGTTTGGAAGTCAAAATATGCTTCTTGTGAATAAAATCTTATTTCAGAGTTAGCTCATAATTTTCACTTTATCTGCTTGTATTTATTTGTCAATAATTAATTAGAAATTATCTTGGCTTCCACCAATTAACTTTGAAAGACATTAATTAGTTCTCAGGTTTCAACAAATTTATGCAATCTTTATCTGATGAATTAGCACAATACATATTAATTTTTAAAAAGCATATGATTATTTTCTCCTGCTTTTCCTTCATAATCCACACTTAAACCTCATTAACTTTTGTCAGTTATTAACAAGGAAAGACAGTTAATATAAAAAATAAATGAATGCGAAAAATAAGGAACAAAAAACAAAAGCAAAAAAATAAGAAACAAAGAAATAGGAGCAACACTTTCTCATCGTGTGTTAATCTCTAATGTAGCTAACTTAAGAATAACATATTACATCATGAACTTTTATTTATTTGTTTGTGTCAATATGCCACTTCATTGATTAGCCATTTTTCTTGAGAACATTCAGCTTCGTGACCGTGCACCCGCATCACTGTTTCTGACCACTTGTGCACCACAGTAACAAGAAGGATGAATCTTCTAGGAAAATAAAACTGCTTCAGACTCAGGGTTTTGATCCACAGGTTTGCCATTCCAGAAAATGGTTTGATTTCTCTGGAACAGGCTTGTATTAGCTCTAAAATCATAAGGTTCCCAAGAGACTGACATTCAAACTACAAGTGTGATTTGTTACTTACAAGAACAATACTGTCACAGAGGCTGGAAAACTCATGGCAGCAGGACTGATATCTCGCCATAGTTACGTTTACCGAAGAAGAAAATGCCTGGGGTTGTTTACGGAGCATGAAACCAGAGAGAAGGGAGGGGTAGGTTATATTTCATATTTGAATAATTGATCTGTGGATTTCTAGTCAAGATGGTGAAGTAGATAAACACTGTGCCTACCTCCTCTCACAACCACATCAAAATGATAACTAACCTACAGAACAGTCACTGAGAACTGCCTGAAGTCTAGCTGAACCTAAGCCCTACAACTAATGGCATGTAGAACAGGCCACCTCGAGACTGGTAGGAGGGGCAGAGATGCAGAATGGGTGAGTCCCACAACCATAGGTGATCATTAAAAATTGGGAGGGATAACTCAGGTGTTGAAGTCCCTTCAGAAGGGGAGAAGGGTCCCAGGCTCACACAGGGTCCCCAGCCCAGGGTTCTAGTGCCAGTGAGGGAAGTCCCTGTAACTTCCGGCTGGGAAAACCAGCAGAGACCGTGGCTGAGTGAGCCCAGGCACTCCTCTAAAAGGGCCTGCAGAAAAAATGGGCTTTGCTGTAGAATCTACAGTTTGGAGAATGGTGTTTCATTGGGCAATTTCTTTAACATCTCAGAATTTTCCAAAGACACGTCACAGAGTGGGTGACTAACAAAAAAAGCTGTAGGTAGGCTAATCATACCATTTTAAACAGGATAGAAAACAACTGTACTATTCCCTTTCAAACAGTACACATGGTCGGCCTACTGACACCTTGAATTTAGCCCAGTGAGACTGGGTTGACCATACATACTGTTGGAAATGGGACAGCACTATTGTTTTCTGTCCCATTTAAACCAGTACTTCTGGCCAACTTATTTAGGTTGCTTTTTTTTTTTTTTTTTTTGTAAAGCTAAACTAGTTTATTGAATAAAGATTTCCATAGGCAGAGCAGAGGCTTATTTTAGGTAAGAAACTGCCCCACCCCTAGTTACTGCTGTGATTTTTATTAGCTAAGCTTTTTAATATGAGAATAAGGGGGAGGAATGTTCTTATTAAATCTCAGAAGGGGTGGGCTTTTCCAAGCATTTAGGGTACACCTATTTTTTTGTCCATATATGGTCCTCTCCAGAGGTGTCAATATGTTGGTGGGCATGTCATTTAGCATGGAAACATATTACAATGACTGGAGATTATAATGTAGCTGGAGATTTCTTGGAGGTGAATTTCCTTGCCATCTTGGACTTGGCAGGTTCTGGCTGGCTTCCTTTTCTCATCTTGACTTATTGGCCCTTTCTTGTTGACTGGAGGTTAATGGTTTTCTTGGAGGCCCTGTCCCTGCTCAACGAGGGGTTAATGGTTTCTTTGGAGGTCCTGCCCCTGTCCTATCTCACTAATACCAATTTTCTGACAACAACCAGATGAATGTCCAGTAATTCAACTCATTTCTGACACTATCTACTCAGTGTTAATGCAGACCCAACAGATAAAGCTCTCAGTCCCATAAGACTGCCCCCCGTTGTATATAGTAGTCTCAAGTTCTAGGTCCCCAAGCTATCCAAACATCTGTCCAACTTAGCTACAAATTCAAAGATTATCATGGCATCCCTTTAGATTTAATAATTCTCTAGAATGACTCATAGAACTCAATGAAGAACTATACTTATGATTACCAATTTATGATACAGGATGCAAAGGAACAACCAAATGAAGAGGCTCACAGTCTGAAAGGATCCCAAGTGCAGGAGTCCTTAGGCTGTTTAGAAGATTAATATGAAAAGGAAAGTTCTCAGTGCTTGGACTAGCTAATGATTTCTGTTTATTACACAGAGTGTCCTTCACAGATAAGATATGACTATTGGATATATTTTCATTACAGTTTTTGCCACCCAACATTGAATTAGGAGTGGGATATGGCTAATTTCCTCGAGACTGGTGCTTAGCTATATTTCTAAGCTTCAGCTGCTCCTAATTATCAAACAGGCTTGCAGTCACTCCCAAATCTCTTAACATAGCATCCTTGTGATGAGTTTTTTATTACAATTTAGATGTTACAATCAGTAAATAGCATGACCCTCTTTTCATGTTAGAAAAACTTTGTTTTATGTCAATTTGTAAACACGTTTAAAAATTGTCTCACTTTTTGTGCATTTAGAAACAGGGAGCAACTGTAATATTATTTTTTAATGATGTCAACATCATTTTAAGATCCTGAAGTTTTCTGCGTTATTTTCTACACAAATTGCTGTTTGAGAGCTAGCAGTGACTGGCTTATTGAATTACTATTAAAATCAACATTGGGACACTGAAAATGATATAAAATGGCATTTTGTACAGACAGAAACATACTTGGTTTGCCATTAGAGTACCAAGAAGGCAGGAGTGACTACAGCAGAATGAGAGAAATGGAGAATTAGGTCAAAAAGTGCAATGAGGATGAGGTGGCCACATCCTGTGGAGATGTGCGATGGAGGAATAATTTAAATTTTAAAATGAGATAGAAGCTGCTGGAGTATTTAAACTGAGAAATTATGTGCTTGACTTATTTGATGATCATTGTGGCTGGTAAGTGGAGATTTCAAGATAGAAGGCAGTGCTAAAGTAGATAAAGCAATGAGGATTTTATTGCAACAATCCAAGAAAGTGATGGAGAATAATCTAAAAAATTAGAATTTAAAAAAAAATTATAACATATATTTGCCTTACCTCATATTAAAAGGCAACTGTGGTATCAGTACAAAAATTGATAGCTAAATCAATTATTTAAAATTCAATAGGACAAAAATTGCTGGAGAAAATAATGGAAAAGAATGACAGCCCAGAAAATGACTGTTGTATACATAATATATGTGCATGTTTTAAAATGCCCAAATTGATTAGAAAGAATAAATATTTAAAAACACTAAAATTTTAAGAGAATAATTTTGAACAAAATTACATTTTCATTTTATATCTGTCAATAAAATATACTTTAGGTATAATAAGAACTTACAATTTTAAAAATATAAAGAAAATAAAAAAGTATCTATATATGGCATTTTGTGGTAGAAAATGTTTCCTAAACATATTTAAAATTTTTTTCAAGTCACATAGACTGATGCAAAATTTAATAAACATTTTAGGTCAAAAATAAATTAAAAGATGTCTATAGATTAAAAAACTTTTAGAAAAAAATAACAAAAAATCAGAGTCTTTTTACAGAAAATTATCTTACCAAATACAAGATAAATGCTAATACATATATCTATAGAAAAAAAGTCAAAGATCATGAGAAAAGATTATCAATAAGAATATAAGAATCCAAGAGTATTGTTTATTAAATGTATGCAGATTAGAACAGCAGATTATACGATGATGACAATGCATCAAATTTTCAAAATGTTTATTCTCTCAAACTGCTAGTACGAATATCAGCTGATAGGCTAGAGAGCAATTAGAATGTCTTAAAATTATGTTTCTATTTTTTACTACAATCACATTTCTACAGCTTCTCCTTTGACTTTGAGCTCCATAAATTCCCTTGATTTTAATATTAACTCTGTTGATACTACAGAGAGCCATGCTAGACTAGCTAGTGCTCATAATCACTTATTTCTTAAATAACACACACACACACACACACACACCCCCCTTAAAGGAAAAGTTCAAGACAATAAAATACTAGGCTACTTAAAATATTCAAACCACTACACTTTTAAAGGGCTGGAGATCTCTTTGTAGTGCTAAGTACATCACATTAACATATCACCACCACCAGAAAACTGGTATATTCTAAATATATTTTTTAGAACTTAAATGTTCTTTCTGGCTAACACATTTCACATTTTACATTACTGATGTCATATCACCTCTCATGAGTATTTTTTTCACCAATATCCATGTTTTTGTCATGAAGTAAAAGAAAAGGTGATTTTTCAAATAGCAAGTCTTTTAGGTACACCCTTTTCTTTGTTTAAGCATAGCATCAATTCACTTTCAGCATAATTGTTGATGATATATATGACATCAGTTCATAAAACCCAACCATCAGCAGTTCAACCACCATCAGCATTTTCTTGACTGTTTTATGACATGGATTGAGTAGGCTGTGTCTTAATTCTAGTTTTGTTTTAATGATACTGGGAGACATGCTCAGGCTTTTAAATTACTGCACAATGCAGCTGGAAAAATTAAAGCAATTTTACCTCAGACCAAGGTAAACAAATCATTTTTACACCCTGTTTTCAGCTTTCTTTCCTTCAAAAAATATATAGGACAGCAGTCTTTCTTTATGGCATATTAAGATATTAATTATTCTCTGAATGAAATTAAGAAATAAAAAATAAAGTGGGCAATGTATGTATAACTGAATTTGAACATGGATAATTAACAGGAAAGAGACAATGTATCTGGTCATAACTAATTTTTATTATGATTTCTTTTGTTGGGCAATGTGCAATACTTTAATTTCTCTATTTCCCATATGGCTGCCATCTATCTATTCCTTAAACTAAGGGAAAAATCTTTATAAAATTTTCCACCAAAATTACTTTCTTTAGACCTGTGTTCATTGTAGAAGAAAATCACATAAAAGTGAATTCATTCCAACTAAAAATAGCTATACTATTTCAGTTTAGCTGAATTATAGCCAAGAATAAGTTTTTACAGGAGAACAGATGAGAACCATAGACATCATTTCAGACTTTTAGAAAAGGGATAGAGGAATATTTCTGTCATGAAATGTTCCTATGATTTTGTGAATCTTTTCTCAAAAGGATACTACTGAAATAGGTCCAGATTTACCTTCAATATGCAGAGGAACAAACTCTGTGAAGTCTTTTCCTGATTTACCGAAGGAAGTTGATCCTTCCTTAACTAATACTGAACTAAAGTATCCTAAAGACAACTTGAGTGACAAGGTAGAGGGGCAAACTGATGGCCATTGCGTGTACTAAATAAAACAAATAAAATAAGACAACACATTCTTTCTATATTAGTTAGGAATAAACTTACCTGAATATAACAGAAAATCTAAACAATGAATATATCTCAATCAGTTTTAATGTTTCTCATGTAATGAGAACTGAAAAGTATTAAATCTGGGGCTGCTACGGCAGCTTGAGAATATGGTCAGTGACATGCTAGTGTCAATATTTCTGCTCTGCTGTCTTTGAAATGTTGTTTATATTCTCCATATTGTTACCTCATGGTTACACAATAGTTGCTTTACTACCAACATCTCCTCTGCATTTCAGGTAGGAATAAGTGAAAGAACAGAACAGTGAAATCCTCTTCGTTTATAAATAACTTTCCTAGGAGACTTATCCAGTAACTTCCACTTTCATTTTACTTTTCAAAAGATTGTATCACACAAGACATTCTTGCTTCCAATTTTTGAAAGAACCAGTGTAACAGTTGTTACCCTTTTGCTGCGACGTTCAGATATATCCGAATGAGTATTTCCATTGGCTAACGTGGTGTTCGAGTTTACTCCACAAGCCCAGAACACTTTTCCCTCTATTATACCGCGTTTTTCTTTACTTTCATGTTTTTCAAGAATGAATAACAATAGGAAAATTTTCTACTTTAATGTAATAATTTATTTTAATAAAATTACCACCTAAACTGTATTTACTTCAAAATAAAAATACTGTAATTATTATAAAATTGTTATTCAGTGTGAAACTGTTTCAAGGACTTTTCTCCATTTACAGGATTTTTAAATATGTTTTCTTGTAGCTTGCATTATCAACAGCAAAGATGTTTGTATTCCATATTATGTAACATTTTATAATAAATTTTTATGTCATCAATGCCATTAGAGTCTAATTTATTTATACTTAAATCTAATTTATGCCCCTTAGTATGTTTTGAGTGTTTTTTGGTAAGATTCAATATAATGGTAAACTTGTTACCATATAACATAAATTTAAAATAAAAACAATGTCATTTATATACGAAGCAGCTCAAAATATTATTATTAAATACATAAAACAATCAAAATATCAACTTTATATTTTTGTGACTTTTTGACACATTTTGAAAAAAATCTTGAAGGCAATTAACACAGTGAAAGGGTTAAACAAGATGTACTGATGACTGCTATATGAGTTATGTTGGTGAACAAGCTTTTTTAGGAATTAAAACTGAACTCCCAGAAGCAGAGACAGAAATGATGGTTGCCAGGGGGCGGGGAGATTGGGGAAAGGGGAGATGTTGGTCAAGGATACAAACTCTCAGTTATAAAGTTAAATAAATTCTGGGGATCTAATCTACAGTTAACAATACTGTATTATACACTTGAAAATTTCTAAGAGAGTAAATTTTAAATGTTCTAACCCCCCAGCCAAAATGGCAATAATCCAATCTAATGCTACAGTTACAATCATTGCACCATAAAAGTTTATTAAATCAGCACATTGTACACATTGTACACCTTGAACTTACACAACGTAATATGTCAATTATATCTCAAAAAAGCTGGAAAAAAACCAACACTAACTATTCACACAAAAAAGAATATTTGTGGTTAATTTTATTTGTCAACTTGAAGGATATTTTATTGATGACATTAGCATTTAAATCAGTGAATTTTGTATAAAGCAGATTACCCTCTGTAGGGTGAACGGGCCTCATCCAATCAGTTCAAGTCTTGGATGGAACAAAAAGACCAACCTCTGCAAGATAGAGGGAAGTCTCCAGAAGACTGGACTTTATATGCACCATCGTTTGTCCTGGATCTCCAGGTTGCTGGCTCACACTGCATAGTTTGAACTTGTCATCCTTAATAATAACATGATCCAATTCCTTATAATGTATACGTTCTATTGCTTCTCTTTCTCTGGAGAATCCTAATAATACAATTGTCAAATGTATGGTCATAAGCATGAAGTTGTTTTCTCTCTCTCCAAGCCATCTGTTTCTATGATTACTTTTTCTTGTTTCCCATTAGTATTTTATAGTTTTCTTCATAGAGATTTTTCATTTTTCTTCTTAAGTTTATTCCTAGCTATTTTAAGTTGTCTTTCATCCATCACAACTTCTGCTTATTGTTTCTAATCACAAAATTACTGTCTTCATTAATTTCATACCTAGCTACCTCACAAAATTATCTTACTTTTTTACTGATACTTTTATATGTAATTATTTTCAGAATGTTATGCATACAAACCTTTGAACATTAATAACTTTATATTTTTTCAATGCTGATAAATTTTATTAATCTTTTTCTCCTAATTGCATTAGCTAATACCTTCAGTACAGTATTATCCTTGTCTATTCTTGACAAAGGCTTCTCAAGTTTTGATATAATATTTTTAAATAACATATTTGGTAGTAAGCTTCTGAGGTTTGAAGTCTGGTTTTATCTTCATATTTCTATGCTGCCTAAATCACCACTATGCCTGAAAATATAACTGAAATATAATAGATGCAAAAAATAGAATTTTTAGTGAAATAAATGACAAAACCGTGAAATCAATTCAGCAACCCCTTTCTACCTTCACTCTTTATAGCTGCATCAATATCCTCAAGGTATCAAACTGCCAGCTATCTTATTGTGAAGTGAAAGAATTTCCTCTCTGCTCATTCAGTGTTACAGTTTCATAAAGAGGGTCCCAAAAGAGTACTTCTTGTGCTTCAAAGTCAGAAAGTATTTCTAGTTAAACAGCTCTTCCTGTGATCAGACTACTATTTAAACATTTGTCCAGTGAATGGTGGAGATGCAATATACTATCGCAATATACTATCACTGTTCTCTGAATTACAAATCCCATCTCCTTTAATAACCAGTCTCTCTAATCAACCATACTGACATTCTGACTTTTTTCTCCACAAAGGATGTGTTCTTTCATCAGAAGCATCAAATCCTTTACTGTAAGAAAATCGCTATTTGATGTACTGTACCACACCACCTTCCATATTGTTATGGACTGAATGTTTGTGCCCTTCTAAAATTGATAGTTTGAAACCCCTTTTCTCAATGTGATGATATTTTAATAAAATGTGGGGCCTATGGGAAGTAATTAGGTTTAGATGAGGTAAAAAATGTAGAAAATACAGGAGGAGATGACCTTCTCTAATCCAGTAAGGGGACATTCACCAAGAATGAAATCAACACCTTGATAATGGACTTCCCAGACTCAAGAACTATGAGAAATAAACGTCTTGTTTAAGTCACTCACCTATGGTATTTTGGCATAACAGCCCGAACTGACTAAGACACATATGTTCTCAGATTATTCTGAATCCAGATGTGAAGTTAGGCTAGAAAATCTTGCTGAAATACATGTAGCATTTAATTTATTATGCTTTTGCCACACATATGGCACACAGAGGCTCAGAGATTGTATAAATTAAGCAAAATCATTCACAAAGCTAATAAGTGTTAGAGCTACAATCAAATCCAGATCTATCTGAATCCAAAGCATTTATTTCTTCTAGCACATTGTATTCTTTGTAGAAACTTCAATGCAGCACAATATAAATAATGCCAAAATTAAATTTTATAAAATAATTAACGATAAAACTATTTACATATTATACAAAACTAGCATATTTGAGCTACATCCCTATCTATATATACAGCTGGACATTAACGAGGACAGTCACTCCTATTTTACAGAAGAAAGAATGCTTTAAAGAATATTATGGGGAATTTGAAATACCAGGTAGAGAGCTAATACAGTAGAGTCCCTCATTCCAAAGACACATCATCCAGTTTCAATAATTATCATCTCAAGGCCAATCATGTCTCCTTCATACTGCTCCTTTCTCATCTCTTCTCCTCGGCAAGGTATTATGTTTAAGCAGACTTCAGACTTCAATTTCATTTCAGGATTACCTCTAAAACATGAATTTTTTAATGTAAAGATGATTCCCTAATCATACCTTTAAAAAAGCTAAAAATAATTACTTACTAAACTTTAGTATCAGGAACAACTCAAGTTGTCCTGGCTGTCTAGAAAATGAATTGTTTGAATCCAAACCTAAACAAGAGTTATCACTTTATTTGATTGCTATACCTTTAAGTCTCTTTTAATCTCATTTTTCACTTCCAGTGTTTTTGTTTTCCATGTACTATTTTTTTTGGTTGTTGTTAAATAAACCATATTGTTTATCATTTTATTATGTTATGATTTGTAAAATTGTGTATTAATTCAATTATTTCTTGATTTCTTATAGAAATTAAAAAAACATTTGTTTCTTAACTACTTTAATACTCTGAGGTAAAAGTTTATGCAACACACATAGGGCAAAAATTTTATTATTATTGTATAATTACTATTTTTCAGAAAAGTAGCAAATGAGTTTTGTTTTTGTTTTGTTTTGTATTGGTCTCAATTATAAATATAGAGATTTAAATGTATTTGATATGACTTAAGTCTAAGGACTATCATTTTCACTGTTTATGCAATAGTACCATTTTGGCCAGTAGTAGTACATTTTTTTTTTTTTTTTTTTTTTTTTTTAGTAGTAGTACTTTTACATTGGTTCCTGGGTCCAAAAATATACAACCCCAAGCAAATAGTTTTTGATCTCTGTCTTGCATTCTGATTCACCATGTTGCAGGCTCACATTGCATGTTTATTCACATTCTTGGAATCAGACATTTTCCCATAGATTCTTGTATCTTTTATTGGAAAATAGTATTCAGATACCACAATCTGGTTCATGGATGGTCTTGGCTACTCCTTTTTTCTTTGTTTATTTTAGAGAAAACATACCCTAAATTCATACTTATATTTCCAAATTAAATTTAAGAGTATAAGGTTTTATTTATTTAACATGTTTAATTTTGTTTGTATCTATGTTCTCTAAAATGGTTCATTGAACATATTAATTTTATGATAAATTTAAGATTATAAAAACAATTTTTAATTTTTAAACTATTAAATATTTTGTATTTGTTTATGGAAGAGGACATTCATACAGTGAAAAATAAAGATATACTGAAATGCCATCAAATTCTCATATTTGTGTGAGTGTACATGTGTGCATGTGATAATTCAAAAATTTATTTGGAAATGCAAAGGTTATAAAATAGCCAGATGATTGAAAGACAAAGAAAATAATACATTTTTTCAGTTATTTGCCCTTAAAATAATTCTCACTAAGAAATGTACCAATAACAGTATTTTAAGATTATTTGAAATGTTTTCGAGACTAATCTACCATATATAGATATACAGAATGATTTATTTCATTTTGCTTTTAATTTTTAAAAATAAATTTAATTTTGATACATGTCTTAACTTTATATCTTTATTTGACTTTAGAATCTTATAAATAGTCTCTATAACTTAATATGTTTGTATATATTTATTTACAGATTATAAAGTCAAATTCACAAGTAAAGGTATATTTAGAAACATGTAGCCTCTGTCTGGTTTCTACACCCTATTTCTTCCTCCTTATAAATGTAACCACTTTAAAAATGTTTTTCATGGTACCTTATAATTTTGAAAGATAAACAATAATCATGGTACAGAATTTTTCTGGTTTTTTTTTCTTCCCATTCCTTCCTTCCCTCCTTTCTCTCCCACCTTCCTTCCTTCCTTTCTTCCTTCCTTCCATATATCCTTTATTTTTCGTTTATCATCTCACAATATACCTTTGAGATTACTCCATGACATTTAGATAGCACTATTCACATTGTTCCTCATTGGTGAACATTTAGGTTATTATTAGTCTGTTGTCAGCACAAAAAAACCACAAGAAGAGCCTTGTGCAAATCTCTATATTTTTGTATGTCTATGGGACAAAATTTCTATATGTCAGTTCATTGTATCAAAGCATAAATGTATAGGTAATTTTGTTAGGTATTCCCAAATTCAGTTCCATAGGTGTGCAGTTTTGCATTCCTCACAGCAATCTGTTGGTGTCTAGTTTCCATAGCAACTTGGATATATTTTCAAATTCTGGAACTTTTGCCAGTGTGGTAGATGTGAAGCTCTATCTCTGCATAGTTCAATTTCAAATTCTTTTCAGGTAAAGTTGAGTATCTTTCATGTGATCAAGAGACATTTCATTTATATTTTTCTTTAAACACTCTGATAACATATATATATATATTTATGTGTATATATATATAATTTAAAAGTACATACATAAGTAAATGAGAGCGAGGAGAAATAGATGGAAAGATTAATGATAGATAGATAGATAATAGCAGATAGACAGAAAAGTATTGGCAATTATTAACTTAATTATTTTTCTGTAGTTTCTATTTATTTTGCTCATGATGCTTCTCTCTGCAATGGGCTTTTTTTTAGTTTCATGGAGTAAAAATTAACAATTCTTTTTTTAATCTAGATTTTAACTCATAGTTCCAAAATTTTCTTGCTCCAAAGTTATGCAACACTTAATTCATATTTTCTCTAGTGTTTGTATGAACATAATTTATGCCTGACAAAATGCACACTTTTAAACATATAATTTGATGAGTTTTGATAAATGTTAATATTTGTATAGCCACCACTCTACTTAAGATTTATAACAATTCTGTCATTCCAGAAAGCTCCATTGTACCACTTTGCATGCAGTCTCTCCTCTGCCTCAGACATCCATCTAACCATATTATATGTAGAATGATGTTTTGATATTCATCAATGATGAGGGGTTCTGGTGTTCTTTCAATACATTGCTGATACCGAACATTTTCTATTCCCAGCTAATGGCTATTATAAATGAAGCTTCACTAAAATTTATGTAAAATATCTGCATGGAAAATATTTTATTTTTCTTGGGAGAATAGCTAGGAGTGGAATTGGTGGCTCGTGTTTGTGTTTTGACTTTTCAGTATCTGTCAAACTTTATTTCCAGTGTACTTGTACAATTTTACACTCTGAGCAGCAACGTATAACATGGCGGTCTTATTTGTTTCACAGCCCCACCAATACTTGATGTTGTCAGTCCTAAACTGAGTCACTCCAGTGGGTGTTTAGTGATATCTCAAAGTGTTTTTAATTTGTACTTCTCCGATTACAAACTATGTGAAGCTTCTTTCACTGAGCTTATTGGATATTCATAAATATTTTATGAAATGTCTTTTCAAGTCTTTTTTACACATCTAAGGGCTTTTTTATTTTATTATTAAATTATTAGAGTTCCTTATATGTTTGAAACTCTTTTGTTTTATATATGAATTGTGAATGTATGTATTCTCTCAATCTGTGCCTTACAGTGTTTTGGCTTTAAAGTGTTTTTTTTTGTTTTGTTTTGTTTTTTGCTTTTTGGTATGTGGGTAGCTCCTGGACTGGGAATCGAACTCGGGCCGCAGCGCTGACAGCACCAGCGCCGAAACCTCAAGCCACTACACCATCAGGGAACTCCTGTTGGCTTTAAAGTGTTTTATTGGGAGTCCCCTGATTGGTGTAGTGGCTTAAGGTTTCGGCGCTGGCACTGTCAGTGCTGTGGCCCAGGTTCGATTCCCAGTCAGGGAGCTACCCACATACCAAAAAGCAAAAAAAAAAAAAAAAGAAATAAAGTGTTTTATTAGTAGAAGAATTAAATTTCATCATAAACCAATTGATCTACTTCCTTTTTATGCTGTGTGTGTGTGTGTGGTGTGTGTGTGTGTGTGTGTGTGTGTGTGTGTTATTCAAGAAATCTTGGCCAATCCTAAGGTTACCCAGTTTTTGTGGTTTTTTTCCCTATGTTTTCTTGTGGAAGTGTCATTGTTTTGATTTTTCCCTTTAGGTCTACAATTTATTCCAGGTTAGTTTTTGTTTAGTTTTGTTTTCGGCAAGGGTTAAGGTTAGTTCCTTTCCATAGTTATGTATCCAGGTGCTCAGCATTATTTATTAAGAATATTAATCTTTAAACATTTAATTACATTGGTGCCTTTGTTCAAAAATCAAATGACTATGCATGTGTGGGTCTATTTCTTGACTCTGCATTCTGTCCTTTTAATCATACTTTAATTACCCTCTGTATTGAAGTTGGGTAGTTTAAGTTTCCAATTTTATTTTCAAAATGTCATGACTGTTTTAGGCTCTTTGCATTTTCAAATACATTTGTAATTAGCATGTGAATTTCCAGACGTGTGCAAGGGCATGCCCACAGATACACATGCATGTACTCACACACACCCATACAAAGCTACTGGGATTTTTATGGCAGTTCCATTGTATGCTTAAATGAATTTGAGGGAGATACACACTTCAAACACATTGAATCCTCTAATCAATGAACATTGTCTCTGTAATGTTTTATATTTCTTAGTGTAGGGATATTGCATATCCTATAATAAATGTTTTCTAAGTATTTTATATTCGTAATTGTTTTTTAAGTAATTGTATTTCATTTTCATTTTATATTTATACACAGAAATATTATTGAATTTTGAATATTAACCTTATAGCCTGAGGCTTTCCTTAATTTATAATACTTATTACTCTATCAATTAAATCAGTGAACTTCATCCCTGAGGAAACCATGTTCTACAGAGTTATATCCTAGTCTTCCAAGATGGAAAAAGATTCAGAAAGGAATGTTTGATTTGAAGAAAAATAATACTTAGGGAATTCTAAATAGACAGTTGTTTTAGAATATAAAATTTGGGTAAGTAATAAGGTTTCTATATTTTTCCAGGAAGGACATGAATTGAGAAAAAATTTTGATAAACAGCTAAAATAAATTTTTTACACTGGTTAACAATTTAATAGCTACGTGTATTTCAGTTATCACTGTATTACTGCATATTTTGAACCTAGTCTTACACATTATTTTATTTTTTTAATATATTCAAATAGCTCAAAAGTTTAACCACTTTAAAAAGAGTATACACCCTATAGACTATTTATGGTGAAGCAGGAAAATTTATTTGCTTTTTGTAAAATGTATTTTACTTTGGTTAGAACACTTAACATGAAATCTTCCCTTTTTACACATTTTTAAGTGTACAATATTGTACTATTGACTATAGGTACAATGTTATACAGAAGACCTCTGAAACTTACTCATCTTGCTGAACTAAAATTTTCTGCCCTTTGATTAATAACTCCTCACATGCCTCTCCTGGTTATCAAGCACCTGGGAATTATCCCTCTTTTTGATTCTATAAATTTACCTACTTTATGTACGTATGTGTTTGTTTATTTATTTATTTACTTATTTATTTATTTATTTTTTGTGTGTGGGTATTTACCTGGCTGGGAATTGAACCCAGGCCGCAGCACTGACAGCGCCAGCGCCGAAGCCTTAGCCACTGCACCACCAGGGAACTCCCTGATGTATTTATTTATTTATATTTTTTATTAAATTTATTGGGGTGATGTTGGTTAACAAAACTATATGGATTTCAAGTGTACATTTCTATAATACAGTATCTCTATATTGCATTGTGTATTCACCACTGGGAGTCACTTCTTCTGCCATCACCATGTATTTGGCTTCCTTTTCCCTTTTCTACAACCCCCCCTACTTCCTTACCCTCTGGTAACCACTAAAACAGCCAGCAGATATAAGAAAAAATGCTCAACATTACTAGCTATTAGGAAAATCAAAATCAAAATCACAATAAGATACAACCTCACACCTGTTAGAATGGCTGTTGTCAATAAGACAAGTGATAATAAGTGTTGGAAAGGTTGTGATGAAAAAGGAACCCTCATACACTGCTGGTGGGAATGTAAATTGATGCAGCCACTGTGGAAGACAATATGGAGCTTCCTTAAAAAACAAGAATAGAATTACCATATGACTCAGTAATTTCTCCTCTATTTATCTACCCCCAAAATCTGAAAACATTCATTTGTAAAGATATACGTACCCCTATGTTCATTGTAACATTATTTTTGGTGGCAAAGACATGGAAACAACTGAAGTGTCCTTCAATAGGGGATTGGATCAAGAAGATGTGGTACATACACACAGTGGAATACTACTCAGTCATAAGAAAAGATAAAACACTGCCATTTGTGACAACATGGATAGATATTGAGATTATTATGCTGAATGAAATAAGCCAGACAGAAAAAAAAATCAAGAACAAAATGACCTCATTCATATGTAGAATATAAAACAGAAAGCAACAAGACAAGAATTTGCCTATTTTAGATACCTCATATAAGAGAAATCACACAGTACTTGACCTTCCATGACTGATTTATTTTACTTGGCATAATTTTTACAGGGTTGATCCATGTTGTTGCAAATGGTAGAATTTCCTTCTTTTTCAGGCTGAATAATATTCAATATATGTATATACCACATTGTCTTTATCCATTCATCCACTGATGAGCATTTAGGTTGTTTCCACACCTAGGCTATTAGGAATTGTGCTGCAAGAAAATGAGAATGCTATAATAATATCTCTTCAAGATCCTGATTTCAATTCTTTTGGATGTACACCCAGAAGTAGGGTTGATTTCTGAATCCTATGGTAGTTCTATTTTTTATTTTTTAGTAATCCCCATACTGTTTTTCATAGTAGCTATATCATTTTGCATTCCCACCAACAGTGCACAAGTCTTCCAATTTCTCCACATCCTGGCTAACACTTGCATTTTGTTTTTTGATGATGACCTAACTGGTGTGATGTGATATCTCCTTGTTTTGATTTGCATTTCCCTGATGATTAGTGGTGATGAGCACCCTTTCAGGTACCTGTTGTTCTTTGGAGATATGTCTGCTTAAATCTCTCGTCCATTTTTAACTCAGGCTATCAAGGTTTATTTATTTTTATTATTGAGTTTTATATTCAGTAATTCTTAGCTTTTGGTTTTTTTATTTTGTTTTTCCTTTTTCAACAGGTATGTGCAAATTCTCCACAATTAAATTTATTGGGTTACACTGGTTAGTATAATTATATAGGTTTTCTTGATGCTATGATGTACTTCATAAGATTTCTTTATAGCTTCCACTTTTACAGTTCGAACATTTTTATTTGGCTTAATTGTGCATTTTGTGAATATAATCTTAAAAATTATTTCAATAAAGTAATTGCATACTCCGGTTTTTTTTTTATGATTTAGATTTTTTCCAGTTTTCTTTCTTGAGTTTTCAATTGCTAAAGAAAGATTGATCCATTTTTAACCTAGGCCTTTTAGTAAATGCATGAACTTTCTAAATCTTGGATAAAGGATTGAAAAACTGCCTAAGGAAACCTGGGAGGGTAGGTAGAATTTCTGAATTAATTAATTTCTGACTTCTGAATTAATGCTGAAGATTTTCTGTACTTTATCACCAGCTACTGTGATATTTTCTATAAGAAAATAAGATAGTTTAGATCACTTTTTGAAAAGACTACCAACTCAGAGCATAACTGAATCCTCAGTAAGTAATCTGAGCCTCTATAAAATAAAATAAAATAAAATAAACTGAGTGATATGAGAATTCATTTGTACAATTTTATCTTTTTCACTTTTTTCAGAATTAGAGTTGTAAAAGCTGCTCTTATCTTCTTGTAATTAGCAAACCACAATAAGGTGGAAACAGTAGATGGCCTTATATCACAGTTCCTGAGATCCACATCTAACTGAGGCTTCATTCTGCATTTTTTATTCTTATGTCATTAAGTAAATAAATTTGGAATAAAAAAATATGTTCATAATTAAAGGGTCTTAGTTCATTCAAACAGGCAAATTGTAATGCATGATTTTACTCAAATTATATGTTTGTTTTAAATTATTTAATTTCCCAGATCTATTTGTGATGTTCTATATTAATCTTTTTTTTCTTTTCAGTTCTGGGATTAAAATCCTCCCCAGGCAACCTTGAAGAGAACTTTACTCCAACTTTACTTTTCATTAATGTATATCCATCCAATTAATCATTATATGCCAGAGATTCTGTTGCCTAGGTACCATCCATTTCCTCCTTCATCAAATAAAAATCTAAAATAATTATCATAACACTAATGTCAGCTCAGATCTATATAAATTTGCCTTTATAACATTCAATGAAGTTCCCATCATTAACCAACACAATTTCTCTTCCCCAATGTGTCTTTCTCTCTACCTATTACACACCTGCCTTTAGTCACATACTCACTTAACTGGGTTTATGTTCCATTGATTTCTACTTAAAACAGTCCACAAGGCAATTCTCACTTCTTATACCATGCCCTTTTTTCTTGTATACCCTTAAAGATAATTTTCCCTCTGTTATACTCTGACATTTTATTTGCTGTTTCTTTGCTTGCTAATTGTGTATGTGTGTGTATGTGTGTATGTATACACGAGCGTTGGTTAGGATCTGCTTGAATTGTCCATTTTGAACAGGGAAACATGCTAAAATTTCCCTCTACCTGTGACTGTCACTATCTCACTTAATCTTCACAGTAATATTAAAAAATTGGTTCTATTTTTACCATTTAAAAAATTAGAATAGTAGGGTTTGGGAAAGTTAACTAAGTTGTTAATGATAATATTAGCAGCCACCCTGGTAGAAATTTAACATTGAAGTCCCCTGGATATACATCTTGTGTTTACTGCATGTTATTTCTATTATTGTAATTTCCAACAACCTTCTATTATAATGGAGCCTCTTTAGAGAGATTATTTTTCCTAAATAAAAATAAAAAATCTCAAGAGCCATGAGACCTGACCTGAGGAAGTTTAATAATTATATCAGTCTACCAGATATACAGTATAATACATACTATGTCTTCTAGAAAGCATAAGAAGTATGAAACATCGTTTCTGTATTCTGAGAATGTAAATTTAACTGGAAATATTTGATAAACTTTAATAGAAATGAAACATATCACATTCTTCAATTTAATAATTTTTTTTTTGTTTTGTTTTTGTTTTGCATTTTGGTATGTGGGCAGCTCCCTGACTGGGAATCGAACCCAGGCCGCAGCGCCAGCGCCAGAGCCGAAGCCTTAAGCCACTACACCATCAGGGAACTCCCTAATGATTTTAATAAATTCTTCTGCCAATCAATAAAAACCATTAATAAAAAATGATTTTATTAATTTTATGGGAAAATACAACATATTCAATCCTTACCAAAGAAATTTAAATTTTTACAAAAGGAAGCATATCATTTACGCATGGAAAAAAGTTTATATTTGTAAAGAAGATTGTAAACATAAACATACAGTTTGTACGTTATATGTGATATAGTGATGCTGTGTTGTAATCACCAAAGAGGAAGAGACAAGTTGAGAGTGGGTTGTGAATATGAAAAAATCATTCCTAAGAAAATGCAGTTTTATTTTTGTTCTTTTTTTCATCATTGCATTTTTCAAAAATTTAGGAGCAGGTATATTGCACTTAAGATGCACTTATAAATAAGTTGAGCAAAAAAGGGAAAATAAAAGTAGAAGAATTTCATAATATGTGGAAATAGCACATATGTGCGAAAGACTAAAGTTATAGAAGATACTTCCTGTTTATTCCTTATCCTTGATTAAGTATGCAAAGCAAACTGCTGTGGATTTATCCAAATATGGTATGTGATTACAATTTATTCCATATGCTATTCTCTGAATGAAGAGGATTGTGTGAAAAAATTGTGACTGTGTCTTAAACTGAATTTTTAATGTTGAAATGTCATATTTTACATGTTATTTAGTATCTTTGGCATAAAATGCCATTATATATTTTTTAAAAGTTGTTTTTCAAAAGTAGAATACCTTTACAAGAGTCATTACAGTGAAAAATTATTAAGAGAAGAGTTATTATGTGAAGTAATACTGTCTAAAATTATGTACTCTAACAATTAAAAATTTGGGACTGAGTTAACATAAGAATGATTTATTTAAATATTTCTAGGTATACTTTCATTAATTTACATTACTTTTAATATCAATAAAATTGTTTTCACTCACAAGTTTTAGTGAAAAAGGAGCATTGTAATGTAGAAGTGTTAACTGTGAGGAGATTTCTCTACTTGGGAATTTTTCATGGGTAGTATGATAACAACATTGCTTACCATTTTTCTATTTTATCTTAATTCCAAACATTCCTTAACAGCAAAGATTTATATGACACATATTGAGGAAATTCACAGTTTTCTTAAGAACTAACAAAGATAATTGCCAATAAAGAAAACAAAAAGCACTAAAATAATGTTATAAATAATTAAACAAATCATTGCCTACTCCCTTACAAATTAAACTAAATATAATTTGCTTGCAAACTGTGCCTCAAAAACAACTATTCACTGAAAAATATTTTGTTAAAAAAAAAAAACAAAAAAACAAACAAACAAAAAAAGCAAAGAAAGAATCTCACACACCAGGTAAGTTTAGAAAAACTTTCCCTTCACCTTCTGAAGATTCATGATGCACTTTGTCATATTAAAATTTACTCTGAGTCCTGCTCTAGAAAAACCTATGATACTTTTCTCATCCAGTATTTCCCAAATTCATTTTGACTACAAAACTACCTAATAATATAACACGGAAATACGAATTTTTTTCAGAAAAAGCTTAAGTAAATAGAAAGCTGGTGAAATGAGATACTGCTTTTCCTTAATTGACTACCCCATGAATAATATTGTTCAAAAAAGTTTTTGCTAATTTTCACATTAAGATTTCAGAATAATTTTTATGAAAATTGTATAACTCTGATCTGTCAAATTACAGCCCATCCAGGCATCAGTTTTGTAAATAAAGTTGTGTTGGAACACAGACTCACACATTTATTTGTGTACTTTTTATAGCTACTTTCATGCTATAGCTGTAGAGATGAGTAACATTAAAAACATACTAGATGTACTAACCAGTGCTTTACAAAACAAAATGTGCCCACTACAGACCTACATGTTTTTAACAATCAACTGACCAGGATATGTGTTTGTTAGGGTCTTTTAAAAGTTAAAATATACAACTAAAGTTTGCACCATAGAAGCTCTTCCAAGTTGAGGCCAAAGATGATTTATGCAGGCCCAAAATATGACCCAGAAGAAAACTTCTGAAACCTAAAATTTTCACCACTCTCAACCACAGACAATTATTCAAGACCATGATACTTTTAGAATAGGAAAATTTCAAATGCAAGTATCATCAATTATCTTCAGTGGCCATTTAAAAAATTTTAAATGCAATCGTAGAATATCTAATTTAAATTGTAGTGTGTGTTAATCTTAATAAGAAATTACATCATCCATCCTGACCTTTCCAAATACAAATGTCATTTGTGTGGTTGTAGATCATGACAAATGAGAAGTGATGGTAGCTCTATCATTTATGAAACTTGGCATGAGATTGTTAGCCTTGTTTCAAAAGTTCATCTCATAATATTTTTTTAAATTATGACATGAATTTTGTCTTTATGACATATGTTTAAATAATGTTTATCATGCCTGTCTATCAAGATACTTACTTATTATTACATAGCTTCCTAGCTCATCAAATCAGAACATATTTTTCAAAAATAGAAACTGCACAGATTTCTAGAAAATGGAATAGATAAGAATATAAACATAAGGTTCTAAAACAAGAGTGTCCTAAAATGAACTATGAGGTGTCTTCAGGTAGCAGGCCTGTTACACATATAAACCATGCCACACAAAAAAGGACAGAGTTATATGTGCCACATTTATTTCCTTTTAGTAAACATTTCAAAAGTTTTTTTATACTTTTTTCACAGCAAAATAGCTTGACAAATTATGCACAAAACCTTTTTTTCTTATCATGCCCATACTATATTGTTGCTACTATATATAAATCCTCTCAAATTATCACAATATCCTTAAATTTAAATATAATATGAATAATAGAGCATTTTCTTGTGACCCAAGTAGAATTAATAAAAGTGTTACATCCTTTTCCTGAGATGGAATGTTATTTGTAGAGTCTTTGAGGGATCTCAAAGAGAAAGAAAACATGGATTTTTGCTGAGACTCTATGTAGTGCTAACTCACACACAACTTCTGGAGTCTCAATTTATTCATTTAAAGGAGGTATATAATATTTATCTTAAATGCAATGGGACATTTAAAATAAAGGTCAAATGATATCTTCCAAATAAATATTACTTTCTAAAAAAACAAAAAAGTCAAGTAGTGTACCTGAACATTTTTTTTCAAACAGATAATCAGATTATTGGTAGGCTATTTCCACCTGCTTTATTGAGGTATAATTAATAAAAATGCCTACATTTAAGGTATACAATGTGATGTTTTGGTATATGTTTGAGTATATAATGTAAAATGATCACCACAATGAAGCTAATTAACATGTCCATTATTTCATATAGTTAAATTGTTTTATTTTGGTAAAGACAAGATTAATTCTCTTATTCTTCAAATTTCAAGTATACAATATAGTATTGTTAACTGTAGTCACCATGCTGTGCATTAGATCTCTCAAATTTATTCATCCTACATTCTGAAACGTTGTTCCATTTCACATATACTCCCCTATTTCCCCCACCCTCAAACCCCCGACTACCATTATTCTACTCTCTGCTTATATGAGTAAGCTAAGGACTTAAATAGACATTACTCAATGTGGACGTACAGATAGTAAACAGGTATGTGAAAATATCCTTAATATCACTAGCCATCTGAAAATGCAAATCAAAACCACACTGAGCTATGGCTTCATAATTGTTAGAATGGCTATTACAAAAAAAGACAAAAGATGACAAGTGTTGGCGAGGATGTAGAGAAATGGGAACCCTGTGCACTAGTGGTGGGAATATATATTGGTATAATCACTATGGAAAACAATATAAAGTATCCTCATAAAATGAAAAACTACCATATGGTCTAGCAATCCCACTCCTGGGCATGTCTTGGTCTGTTCTGGCTGTTATAAAAAAAAAAAAAAAAAAAATCACAAACTGGATGGCTTAACAACAACAAACATTTATTTCTCACAATTCCAATAGCTGGAATTCCAAAATCAGGACGCCAGCACGGAGGGCTTTTCCCAGCTTGTAGGCTTTTCATTCTATCCTTACAGAATATGGAAGGAGCTAAAGATCTCTGTGAGGACTTTTTGTTTTGTTTTGTTTTGTTTTGTTTTGTTTTGTTTTGTTTTGTTTTGTTTTGTTTTTCATGGCACTAATCCCATTTATAAGTGTTCTATTCTCATGATCTAATCACCTCCCAAAGGCCCCACCCAATAACACCATCAGATTTGGGAGTTAGGATTTCAACATCGGAATTTGCGTGTAACACAAACATTAAGACCATAGCAGAGAGTATACCCAAAGAAAATGAAGTCACTATGTCAAAGAGGTATGCACATTCTCATGTTTATTATATCATTACTTATTTGTGAAAACATGGATGAACCTGGTGGACAATATGATAAGTAAAATAAGTCAGTCACAAAGGGGCAAATACTGCATGATCTCACTTATATGCAGTTGACTTTTCACAAAAGCAACATATGTCATTTCTGGGCATGTCTTGGCATAAAGACAATGTATAAATTTTAAAATCAAAATGCTTGTTCACCATGTTAATAATTTACATTAAGCAGATCTAGAGGCAGACATAGTTTAGAGGTCTAGATTTGTCAGTGTGAGTGGGGCTCAGTCTGCCTCTTCTCAAGGAAGCAGGGAGTGAAAATGAGTTCAAGGAGTCTTCAGTCCTTGTGATAAATTGAGATTTTAAGATGTTAGATCTGAGGCTTATATCTGAGGAGCCTGGGCCAGGAAAATACCAACAGGGAATATTGTTTGAAAACATTAAATAAGTGGTAATTCCAAGTGAGTGTGTCTAACAAAAAAGAAAACATCACGGTGGCTCCCAGTTTATTTACTTGTAGATCAGGACAGCCCAAGTTACCAAGTACCATGTGAGCCAGCTGCATCAGAAGGAAGATCAGAAGACAATATGAGTTTCACAAGCAAAAATTAAGGATTCACACATTGTCTCTCCTATTTTAACGGTCAGTCTGAAAAACATTTACTTTATACTTACTCTGAGCCGGCTACTGAATAAAGTTGGGGATATACAAATAGGATTACTATTCCCCAAAATTTTTCAGTTAAAAGGAGACACAAGTATACAAAATTTATGAAATATGTTATAAATAATAATACAGGGTTCTTTAAAGAGACGGAAAAGAGGTACCCATCCCAGCCTTGGAAGTCAGGCCAAAGGCCACACAGTATCACTATCACTAATAGACCTAGTGAATCAATGCAAGAAATATATAGTATAATTTTTTGGAGTATATAAAGCCCCTAACATATTCAGCCTAAACAAAGGGACTATTTTTGAGCAAATATGCTCATTATAGTGTGGTGTTTGCAATCCAGTTGCCTGTATGTTCTGAAATAACAACGTAGGACTCTGGCCCCACTATTCAGTGTATTATGTATGTACTGAGTTATCTTATCCAGTGTGTGAAAGCCAGTATGTAGGGTATTGGTCTGGCCTACATAAAAGAACTTCCAAATTAACTTTCCCAGAAGACCAGCCACTTAAACTCAGCCCCACAAATCAAGGGAGCTGGAAATGGTTGTGTGATATGGTTGAAGGAGCGTGAGGAAGACCGAAGACTTCTCACTTCCTTACTTCTCCACACCTACTTAACAGGTGAGATCAATGAATTAAGCTTCAACTTTTAGCACCATCTCCAATGTCCATTTATTTCAAAGGCATTCATGGAGCACTTTACTGAAAGCTTTTTAGTGCCCTGAGAGCCCCATTCAAATATCTGGGTGCCTAGACTCAATTGAGTGAGACCATCTAATATTATTTTGAAGATTATGACAAGCCAACTAAAACTTTAACCCTATGAGAACTCAGTGTGCAATGGAGTATTAAACACTCCTTGGCAACTAGTGTCATTTTCTGTATGGTAACATTTTTTGCTGTAGGTAGAATTTTAGAACACATCCTACTGCAGCATTTGTTTGTGA
Organism: Lyroderma lyra; assembly: GCA_004026885.1. Taxonomy (NCBI): domain Eukaryota; kingdom Metazoa; phylum Chordata; class Mammalia; order Chiroptera; family Megadermatidae; genus Lyroderma; species Lyroderma lyra. Next base: position 36,102 of record PVJL010003728.1, on the reverse strand, counting down.
CTAATTTATGTTGTGTTCCTGCCCCGTTCAGGTTCAGGGTGCCAATTTTATTCCTGTGTCAGACCGGGACTGTTCATCACTGGCAATGCTGCTGTCATATGAAAATGTTTCTGTGGTTGGTTGTTCTCAGTTGCCAAGGCAACCATCCTGATGTGTGTTGCCTTCAGGAGTTTATCATTAGGTACCTGAAAACCTTGTCTGCATGTAAAAATAAAAGCTATCAACATAATGTGTCTTTGTGCTTCACCTGGTATTTTCTTGAGACTCACTAAATATGTAACAATGCTCAGCTTCTGTTCACATTTTTAGTCCATTTCATCAAAGTTTTTAATAAGAATATATTGATCTTCACTACCTTAGAAGCTTTAGTTTATAGAGAACCCAAGTTAAAATACTTTGTATTATTTTATGTCAAACTTTAAGCAAAAATAATTTTATGGAGTATTTGACCTTGGTTAGGGCAATTTCAAAAGAGAATAATCAGTCATGAAATTCTCTTTGGCCACTCAGCTTTCTCTCTCTTTTTATTGTCTCTGCTCTCAACTGCTAGGTGTACTAGTGATGACCTCAGCATCTCCGTCTTTCCTTCCTCACTCAGACACTCATGTATTCACTTATCGTTTCTGAGTCTGTTTTCTTGTCTATAAAGTTATAGAGGGATCACTTCACATAAATGAATTAGTGACAATGAATGTATATAATTGAATACAACATCAGATACACGGTTGGTTTTAAAATCGTTATACATGCTATCAAAACTGAAATCATTTGTCTTTTCATAGAAAATTTAATGTTCCCTCTTTCTATCTGTATTGGTAAATGGTTGATGAAGAGTGAGTAGGCTTCTAATGAGGTCCATTAAAATGATTCTAGAAGACTTACCTTCCCTCCAAACATTTGCAAAAACCTCTAGCCTACCAAGTCATGAAAATTCTCAAGTATTAGAATGACCATTTTTGGGTTAAGGCTTTGTGTTTTCAGGCATCTCTTCTTGAACTACAATACACTCGGAAGCATAGCATATTAAGCTGTTATTTGCTAACAATACTGAAATAGGAACTAGTCAGTATCATAAATTTGAATGTTCACAAAGCATACACTAAGATGAAGTTTTGGGTCCAAGGTACTTAATAGGGCTCATCACCTGTGAAAGAAAGAGAAAACAGGATGGGCAGAGAAAGAAATTTAACGTTGATGTAGGTCCTGCAAAGACTTGGTCAACTTGCACAAGAGGTCTGCAGCAAGTATTACCTGTCAGAGCTGCTCTATTTTGAGCTGAAGTGACTGTGCATTCATAGCCCACAGCCTTCTCATCCTTCCAGTCTGGACGGCTCAGGGAAAGGCACAAACTCCGATGGGGCTGCTGTCAGCAGCTGAGACTGATCACAGAAGAGTTAACTGTTGGAGGCTTCCTGCTGACCTCACTCCTGCAGCAGAGCAGGTCTTTCTCGAGGAAGATCTGGGTGGCACACATCCATGTCTATCAGGCTTGGATGAACTGGTTGAAAAGAAGTACACTGGACTTACATTCAATGAGACAACAGCACATCTGCATTTTACTGAAAGCCTTGAAACAGATTTTGTTTTGGGTGAATTATATCATATGTGGTGTTCTATACCCACTATGGAAGCCTAGATCCTGGAATTCATACAATAAGAGAAGTGAGGATAGCAAGAGAGAAGAGAGAAACCCCTAAACAAAAAGGTGAGACAATCACTGGTACATTTCCTTAGTATTGGGTTAACGCAGCCATTAACCTACTTAGAAAGAGGCAACAAATTCTTCACTTACTTGATCTTTCCCCTGAGTAAGTGGCATCTTGTCGGACCAGACTTCCCTTTTCATATTCATATTCATATTCATTCTTTCATTTTTAACCTTACTACATTCACTCTTCCAAGGGAAAACAATGTCTTTCTTTTGATTGCTCTGTTGTGTTGTTTAGAACCATGGAAGTAACCATCCAAGAAGATGGGGCACAACCCACATAACTCATCACTGTAGAGCTTTGTGGTAGGTGGGGAGGCTCTGCTTATGGTGAACCACAGAAATCTCGTGTAGAAGGAATGAGAAAGGCTAAATGCCAGTCCTCCTGCCCCACACAGAGGTAGCACTTAAAGTCTCTGTCTGCTCCTTCAAAAAAAAAAGTAACACAAAAGATGTGCCACCCCCACACTCTTCTTTTTCTAAAACTTGTATGCAATGCTGATGCAGAGTGACTTAAAATATGGAAATAACCATCAATAAACCCCAGGGGATAAAAACCACACACAACTGCAAGTTATATTATTCTCATGGGCCATTACGTAGGCATCAGCAAGCTTTAAAAAATCACAGTGGTTAGCCAAAATAATTTGCATTGCCCAATATCTTGTAAAAACTGCTGAATGTTTAATTTCACAAACTTCCTTCTCAGGTCATGCCTCAATGATTTTCACTTCCTAAATAGCATCATTGAGCCATGAAAATACTCTCCCCAGGAGCACAGAGCTCACTAGAATTTTTGTTCACAAAATATTGATTTCATGATTACACTTTCTATCAGATAAGAACTCAAGGTCTGAGCTTTAGACTTTTCATACTGAGTTGAATTTGGGGTTTGAAAATCCTTGAAAATTGTCCATTTCTGTTAATAAAATATAATGATAATATTCTACATAAAGGAGATTAGATTTCTCCCGAATCCCTATTGCTCACAAGAGGCTAGTGTTCTGTACCATTTATGATTATATTTAAATGCTTAACTTCATTAGGTGGCCACATGCCGTTATTTTCACACCTGAAAAGTATGATTGGAAGTTTTCAGAAAATAGTATGAATGTGTGGTTACTTAGGAAAATGCACACTGATATCTTTTGGACTAGTTTTGCTAATTGTCTTTCCCCACGAAGCAGACATGCTTATAAAAGGATGAATTTTCTAAATATGATTTTATTGACCAACATCACTTAAATGTCATTGTGAGGTTAATTAAACTAACTAGGTTATGTAGATAGACTAATCAGATACTTTGAAATGTTTAATTTCCTTTTTAAGTTTCTCCATTATTTGGTTGACAAACCTTTGTAGACATGTGATTCTTAAAATTGTAACACATTGAACCTTTAATAGGGTGATTCTAAGTTATCTTAAACACTGCAATATTGTGTATAAATTTAGGAAGATTTCAGTTTAAAATCTAAACTCCCAATTACACGTTTGAAATTGGAGTTATGTGTTGAAATCATTTCCTGAAAGTAAACTTGTCCTGTATAGTTAAAATAGAATAGATATGCTTAGATTTCTAATATAAAACGTTAATGAGAAGTCAATTATGTTTTCCATAAATTATTCTAATCCTTCATAAGTTTTGAAATGTTTACCACCAATACCACAGTTATATAACCTTACATAACTTGAAGGGCTGCTGTCCTAAATCAACATTTTTGAAGCTGTTATTTTGATTTTCTGAGTACTTTAGAAGCTGAACCATTGACTAGGACACAACTGAACCTGTGACTGTAACACACATGATACATGTGAAACTTGTTCGTAATTGTCAATTCCTCTATTACAAAAAGATGAAAGTAGTGATTTTGAACATGTGCCTTAGATTTAGGACCTATGTTTAAAGTCATATTAGAATATATAACTGATGGATTTGACTCTTGGCTGTGGTATTATTTTTGTTGTTCTTTTTCTTAAAATCAGTTATTTATTTATTTTAGTTACCATTAACATTCAATATCATTTTATATTAATTTCAGATGTACAGAATAGTAGTTAGAAATGTATATTATATATGCAGCTATTCCCCCAATTAGTCTAGTACCTACCTGGCACTATACATAGTTATAACAGTATTATTGACTCTAGTCTCTCTGCTGTACTTTATATCCCCATGACTATTCTGCTACTACCACTTTGTACTTCTTAATTTCTTAACCTTTTTCAACCAGATCCCCAGGGTCCCTCTCATCTAGCAACCATCAGTTTGTAGTCTGCATCTATGAGTCTTTTTCTGCTTTGTTGTTCGTTTATTTTGTTCTTTAGATGCCACAAAGAAGGAAAAAAAATTAACATTCCAGTGGGAAAATTTGGCAGATATGCCTTAACCAAATGATCAAGCTTCATTAACATCACTCGTCATAAAACATAAATATGCACCCCCTGATGCATGAGAAAGGCACAACGTGGTTTTGGGGGTGTACTTGCCAGGATGTGTAACTTATTTCTTATAATGCTAACGTAGACAAAAAACAAGGATATAGATCTGTACTGACATAAAACTATATTTATGTTTAGGTATGTGTTTTATAATACATTTGTATTTTAAACAATAAATAGGTTTTATATATGCTAAGAAAAATGACTGGCAGATTTTAGACAAATATGTTTGCCATGTTTATTTTCAATAAAAAATATTAGGACAATGTAAAAACATGTTTGTTTCATTATGAGCTTTTACCTGAAATTAACATGAATTGCTTGAGTAATAAATAAAAATTTTTATACAACTCATAGTTTTTTTTTAAATGCCCAACTGTGACTTTAATATAATAAAAAACAAATTATCTGTGGTGGGCCTCACAGAATCAGGTGAATGCTTTTAAAGTGGTTCTGGAGATCAGAGTTTCTTTCTGTCTTTCTCTCTCTCTTTTTCTCTTTCTCTCTTCATTGCTGGCTTTGAATTTGAAAAATCAAGGTCATAAATTCTGCCAACAACTAGAGGAAGATTGGAGTCAGATCCTGCCCTTGTTGAGCTTCCGGAAGAGAATGCAACTTGGCTGACACCTTGATTCCACTATTTTGAGACCAGGAATAGAAACTCAAGTCTATACTTCTGAGTTAGACTAACATTGAAATCTTGAGTAGGTGTTTTTTAAGTCTATTCAAAGATTGCAATAATTTGCTACCAGCAAAATGAAAGGCGAATCAATATATATTTTTAAAAAGGCCACAGTAACAATAGCTCTTTCTGGGTATGTGCCAGGGTAAAGTGGGAAGTGAGAGTGCAGGTAAAGTAAAATTTCAATTTTAATTCATGATTTCACATCTTTAGACACTAATTTTGTATGTGTCATTTCTTAATTTCTTCATTTTTTAATTGAAAACAAAGATTAAGAAAGTAAAAAAAAAAAAATATATATATATATATATATATATATATATATATATATATATTTGCAAAGATCTATAAAAACAGAACCTAGGTAGATGAAAAATTTTTTTTCCTCATCATTTCAAGGCGTAGTCTCTGAATTTTTGTTTTTCAACTCCCTATTCTGTTAGTCTGTGTCATGACAACAGGTGATCGACCTCAATGAAGAGATACTCAAAGGTGTGTGAAAAATTACTGGAAACCAACAAGGGATAGAGAAATACCTTAGAGCTAGTAAAAGTAAAGAACTGTTATTGTGCTTCACATAGGTAATGACACCAGAATTCAGAAAAGCTGTCTTCTGACTGTCCAGTAGGAGTTGTGACCTTTGGTTGAGGGATATGACGATAGCCCAGCAGAGAGGCAATAGATAATAAATTTTCTGATCTTACTCTATTTTTTTATATCTAGTCTTCTGCAGTTGCCTTCCATTGAGCAAATCCAACCAGAAGGCAGGCATCAAAGGGACTGCTTAATGCAGTACATAAAGAATAACCTGCAAAAAAAGAAAAGAATAACTTGCAGGAGTACAATCAAAATGAAAAATGGATCTTGAGGGTCAAATAGGACAATGTGTAGAAGAGGAGATATGATAATGAATCTTCATATATGTCTCTCTCTCTATCTATCTATATATGTATGTGTGTGTATGTGTGTGTGTGTGTGTGTGTGTGTGTGTGTGTGTATATATGCATATGTAAGGTTTGAAGGACATACAAGTATATCTTCCTGTCCAAGGATATCTCATTGATTTATCTCAATTGATAAATTATCAAAATTTATATTGCTAATACTAAAAAAATTATAATGATTGAGTTCATTCTTAGAAATTAATTATTTTTTTCTTTTTAATGAATAGAATAAGCAATATAAGGTAGACAAATAATGGTAAATTGAGACAGACTAGACTCCGGTGTTATTTCTTCTGGGAGATGACACCAAACCGGTCACTATAGTGAGGAGTCCTTGGCATTGAGGTAGGATGAAGGATGGAAAGAAAACTTGCTTGCCAAATCATTTACCACATAATTTAATTATGTGTGTGTGTGTGTGTGTGTGTGTGTGTGATGTCAGGGAAATAATAAGAAAATAAAACAGCACACCTTTTTATTCATTTTTCTTTATACTGTGGTTTTTAAAACTATGAAAAGCAGAACTTTGTGTATGGATACAGGTTTCTAAGAACGAGATACCTGTAAGACCTAAATTGGCTTTCTGCCTGAATGCATTCCTTCAGTCCTCAATTGAAACCTAAAGTTAAACCCTAGCTAACTGAATAGTTCAATTCAAGTCTGGTTCTCAAAGACAGGTAGTTCTGAAGTTAATATTCTGAAGAATAAGAGATGCCCACTACTTTGTTGGGGAGTTTCAGGAAAAGACACTGAATAGCCATTGTTAAATTTAGCTGAAACAGGGAGTTCACTGGTGGCGTAGTGGCTAAGGCTTCCATGTGGTCAATGCTGCGGCCTGGGTTTGATTCCCAGCCAGGGAGCTATCCACATTAAAAAAAGAAAAAAAATTACCTGAAACATAGAAAGAAGTAAATGACTGCATGTTTTTAGAAGGCCCTGTTTTCTGGTTCGGCATAACCATTGACTTGCCTGATTTTGTTAATAGTTTTTAAGTGGTAAAAAAAATAATTATTTGAGATAATATTTTAAGAGATTGTACCTCTTTATTCATGCCTTTTTTATTCCGTGAGAAATTTACTAACAGTTTTAGAACAAATTTATACTTTTGAAAAACAGTTAATATTTGGGCCTTTACAATCACAAATATTCTTGATAAATATTGTTGTTTCTGCACATATAGAATTTGTGGCAAAGATGAATACATGTAACTGTTTGGTTCCTGACTTAAAATTTGGCAATGTTGAGTGATGATTAAGTATCTTTTTTAAAAATTGGATCTTTAAGATGTATATGAATAAACATAGATTATAGAAAAACTAATTTGTATAGTACAAAACATTTTAGAAAATATAATCGTAGAATTTAAAATGAGTACTTATGTAGCTAAATTCATGTCTTCAATAATGTAGCATTATATATTTCTATAGCACTTCAGAATGCACAAGGCCACTTTCTTATGTATTACCACATTTGATCATTGTATCATCATAATATATTAAAATATCATTGTCCTTTTTGTGCAGATGAGAAAAGTGAGCCCATGTTATGTAGCTTGAAGTGGCAGAACTGGACTTGAACACAGATGTATTAAGCTCATCTAAGTTTTATGAACTGTTAATGGAATACATTTAACAAAGCTATACTGAGCATGCCCATTCTGGGTGCAGAATCACTCTATATTTGTAGCACAGCAAGGTAGCTGCTCTTGGGATTTATTTGCTGAAACAGCTTATAAAAGAAAACATAACTGGCACTTGTAGCAAAGAAGCGTGAGGTCTATCAGAAGCCCTATCCATCAGCCTCTTTCAAAAGAAAAATTTTGTGTACTGTATAAATTAGTAGTTTCTTTTTCCTTTATAAATAAGGGTAGTTAATGGAACATCACTCAATATGCCGATTCAAAGAACAGATTAAAAACATCTTTGATGAGCTCATACTGTCCAATCTGAAAAACAACAACAATAACAACAAAATTTGTTAAGTTGCAATGGTAAAAATTGCTAAGAAACATAAAGAATTGGCTTGAACTTCCATATTAGTATTTCTTTTAGTGTTCATTCTATCAGAGGAAACGGACAAATGGCACATCGCACTATTTCACTGGCATTAAGTCATAACATCTAATAGAAGGGGAAAAGTATGTCACTTTTCCTGATGCAACATAGAAAATTCTGACATGTCTTTACTCACAGAGTGGAAATATTTACTTTAACTATGCAAGCCACACTAGAGAATTTAGACCCTATGGCTCTTTTGGTTTGTACTATAACATAGGTTTTATTCCATTAATTCTTTGTAAAATTAAGCCTATCTTCCATGATAGGTACTCAAATAGCTTTTCCTATTTAATTACATTCCTATGTCTACTACTACTAAATGTCTTAATTAGTCTATTTATAGGCACTGAGTATTTTTACATGACACTTTGTGATTCTTTAAATATGGTATTATTAAAAAAAACCCAGATATAATGTGTATCCTGCTAATTTTTACTTTTCTGTTACTAAGTTCAACCCCTACAACCTGTACTCCCACTTCATAAATGAACTGCCATTTTGAATCGAAGTGTTCCATTTTCATTGCATCGTACTGTGTGGATTAATCTATAATATACATAATGGACTGACTGGTCCTCTACCACATGACATTTTATCTTAGAAAAACCAGTGCCTGTCTCTCATTGCAATCTAAGTTGTTTAGAAATTGTGGTGCTTAGTCTCTCATTTTCTTCTAGAAAATACACATAAATACATCCGAACTACAGAGGTAGTATCCTAAGCACAAATTGTAGCCACTGACAGACAAATATGCATGTAATTTTGGTTAATTTTATTAGTTATATCTCATTTCTAACTAGTCGAACATAATTTCAAGTAAATAGTTATATACAATTTGTAGGGGAAAAACAAAAAGTGATGAGAAGCAATTTTTCTCCACCCACAAGATTTCAAAATGGAAAGGTAACCAGTAGAGTTTGACACAATTTGGAATATAAAATCATGTAAACAGTATATATGGATTTTTTTAATTGATGTAATTTCTTCAAAATCTTTTCCATTCTATACAAAAAATAACCAGATGAAAAAAATGCATTATTTTACACAGAAGCAGGACCTCTCTTCTGCTAAAGTGATTTAGAAAACATGGTTTATGAAGTCATCTGAGTCACACATATATATGGTTACAATATATGTTTTAAAAATCCACAAGCATTTTAATAGAGAATATTCATGGACTCCCTTAAGAAGCAAATTTACATGATTTTGTTGAGATATGTTCCCATGTATAAATAGTCCTTTAAATCTATTAGCAAGTTTCAGCAGAGGATGGGACCCAACGTTGACTAACAGGAATGACGTGCAGCTGCGATTAGTTTGGAGTCTGATTACATGTTCTGTGGCTAGGTCAGTTTGGCTCTACACTGATTGTTTACCAGTACTTTGAGTCAATTGTGTTTTGAATCACCTGTTAACACATCAGCAATAATATATTTTGGTTATCATTGAATATTTCTAAAATGCAAAGTGTTACATACACCCCCACTATTTTGCTTAAGATGCATGTGAATGTTAAGTGGAGCTGAGAAAAATAGTTGAAACAGTCTTAAGCAAAAACAAAACAAAATCTTTATGGAACTATTGGTTTGTGCTTCATAGTGTTCAGCTCCTAGTATCTACTATCATATTGGTCATTAAGTCCCAGGCAATAGGGTAACTTTGGCCATTTTAATGGTAAACATCTGTACTATTTTATCCCTTTCATATTGGGTCTTCTGTGCTAGGTTAGAATGTAGAAAATAGCAAGAATCCAACAATGTCTCATTCATATTTTCATCTAACCGGTATAAAATGTAGCCCTTTACACACTGTAAAAATTAAATGTTATTTTGTGTATTAAAAACAAAATATTTTTAACCAATTTTTAAAACAGTTGAAGTAAGTTGGTAGCTAATGTTTGAGAACAGATAACTTTTTTGGATTTGTGACCTAACAATGGTTATGAAAAGCTATCCAACTAGATACATAGTATATACTAACATGGTATTAGCCCAGATTCTGAATGCATTTTCCCAGGTTCAAATCTTGGCTCTGCCACTTATTAGTCTTAAGTGTCTTAGGTAGTTCCTTTGCAACTCAGATTCCTCAAGTGCACAATGAAGACAGCAACAGTATATACTTTACAAGGTTGTTGTCAGCATACCTGAATTAATATATGCAAAACCCTTAGAACAATGCCTGTATATAATCATTGCTTTGTATTAGTTAACTACTGTTATTAATCCAAATTAGGTATAGTAGGCACTATTATATTTTACCTAAGATTCAGTGTTGTGATTTATCAAAGTTCTTTATTCACTGTCATTTTGGGGATATATTACTGTATATAATTTCTGAGCTTCTGATTACTGAGACTTTTATTTGTATTTTCATTCTTCAGTTTACATATTGGCAAAGTGAAGATTCTACTAATAGCCTATTTCAGAGTTTTTATATGGTAAGGGCTAATGAAATATATAAGACACTTTCCAAATAAAGGAATATATAACTTCCAATAAATCAGTAGAATATTGCATTTAAAGACATATAACATCATTCATCCAAGTATCTTAAAATTGCTTTATGGACAAGGATGATTCTATTTAAGAGCCAGAGAAAATGAGATCTGAAATTACTTTTTTAAAAGGTCAAAAGGCAGAAAGCTGGTAACAAAATTGAAGTTTCTGAATTCCTACTGGAGCAGCCTAATCACTAAGCCTATCTGAGTCTTCCCAAGTCTTTCTAATGACCTAGATGGTGAAGTTAATTTTCCACATGAGTGCATTGAACATAGGGACACTTTACTCCATCACTCTTTCTGGTTCCTCACTGTCTTTCCTACATTGATTTCCAAAAACCCTGTACCTCTCTTTGATGAGAAAAGTCCTTGTATAGCTGAAATACATTGGATAACTTTTGCTAGTGTATGGTGGAATTCTCCAGATTTTTGCACAGACACATTCTGGTTAGTAAAACTACTCAACAAATACTTACTGACCATTTATTATGTGCTGGTTTCTATTCCACACGAAAGAAACAATGAGAAATGACATTTACTTCATTAATCTCTTGCAGCAAACATCTCCAACAATAGACCTATTTTGATATACCAAAGAGTTAACAGTTTTGGAAAGTTTCACTGATAGCTGACCTTTCATATTAGCCATCAAACGTTGAATGCAAAGTCGGGATCTGTTGACTTGTCCTACCTAATAGACAAAAACAGTGAGTTAATTACATATGCTCCCCTCTCTGCCCTAAGTAACCCTTCCCTCCTACCTCATACACACAAGCATCCCCCAAATCAGCCATCTCCTCTGATGAGCATCCATAGTGAAACCCTCTTTGTACTTCCATCCCAAACAAGGTATTGATACATCTTTTTTCACTTACCTTAAACTTTTCCACAATATTACCTGCACTTGTTATGTTTTCATGTCCTATGCACATATCTCCCTTAATCTTCTTCCAAAACTTCAGCCCTCCTTCCAAGCTAACATCATTTCCACTTTTCTCATCTAAATTTAGCTTCACATTGAATTTCCAAGTATTTAATACAATATCAAATTTTTCCTGTAATACTGAGCAAAGGGTAAGTTAAGTCTTCCAATGCAAAATAAGGTGTGTTTCAGTTTGAAATTTCTAGAAATCCAGATATATCTAAGACTGAACTCATAGACCTCTAGATAACTTCTAGATGAACTAAAGATGTGATGTCATTTATGAACTCCCATGAAATTGGGTCCCCAAAAACATATGTGTGTGTATGTGTGTGTGTGTGTGTGTGTGCATGAGTCTTAACAAATATATAAAAATATACATATATATGAGCTATACATGTGACACATACAAGGGCTGTCTGGAAAAAATCAAGCCATAAATGCCTCTATATTACATGGATGTAGACTTTCCAGACTATATATATATAGATATATATATATATCTATATATATATATAGAGAGAGAGAGAGAGAGATATCTCACATGTATCTCATACATATGTTACCTTTTTTTAGAAAATATTTCATAGCTATATTCAGATTCTCAGCAAGAACTAAAATTCAAAAGAAGGAATAAATGTTTTAAAAATTATATAGTGAAGGAATAGGTAAATATTTGTGTGAAGAGAAATTATCCTAATAATTTAGAAAGACTTTTAAAAGTGCAAAGTACATAATACTGATAATAGTCACAGGGCTGATCAGAGAGAAATTCACTAAAGGAGCTGGAAACATTTGCATGAGTGGAGAGTAGTAAAAATTATTGAAGGAAACCATTTCTATTTTATCAGGAGCATAGAAAAATTTTGAAAAAGGATGCACATGAAATAACAATGCTAATAATTTTCGTCTTTATGATCACCGACTATATAACCAGTCCTGTGCAAAATATTTTACATAAATTACTTAGTACTTACTATAACTTTATGAAATAGGTACATTTCATTATTCCATTTTACCTACACTGATGCTCAGTCAGGATAAGTAACTTGATAATGATCATGTAGTCAAGTGGCTTAGCCAAAATAAAAACCTTAACTATTAAACAGTGACTAACTTGTGCTAGTTGTAGCAAATGTTTGATTTTGAGATGAAAATGGACATGAGATTCTCTAGGAAAAGGAATAAATTGGCACCTGAATAAAATCTTATTAATCGCTCATTTAAATTTATGTACAGTTTGCTGATGTACAGTTGGCTAATAAGAGTCCACATTATCAACGACTTCTTGGTCGATGCATTACAAAAAGCTCGTTTTACAACTGATTTCAAATGTGTAAAATTATTTAATAATCTATTTTAATCCTATTTCTTTTTCACCTTAAAAAAAATGGTCCTTCAACAACGGTTGTTCTTGCTAGCTATTGTCTTCTTTATCATGCAGTTGCTTTGTAAGATACTCTTATTAAAATGTCAATTGAAGTTCTGATATAAGATGAAAAATGCTACAATTCATTTTGAAAAATAATGAATATTAACACTTTTTCACTTTTTAATTATGTACCTTCTCCTTATTAAATAATATAAAATTCCTTTCTTTTCTTATAGTTAATGAAATGAATTGGAGACAAGTTACTGACCTTTCAAATAAAATCTCACTAATACATTGAGTCTGAAAGCAAATTGAATAAGTAAGCTATTACTACAGATTATTCTTTGCTTTGGATTTCGATCAATGAGAACGAATTGTGCAGCTGTCATAGATATAGTTGCAGTTAAAATGAGGAATTTGTACTTCTAGTGATTCTACAGAATGCTTGTGGGTTGGGTGAATTAGAAGACATCCTGGCAGTGTCGTAAGAAATTCTCTAAGAAATAAACCAGATGCCTGAATGCCTAAATATGAAATACTCTTAAAACGGAACTGTTCAAAATTCTGATCATATAGTAATAAAGTCAGAATAAAAAATCAGAGTTCTCCAGATAATTGTAAATATCTCTATTTTCCCTGTGTTAAGCAAACCCCACAAAAAATAACCCCAAAAATTTCATTTTACATATTATTACTTTGTGGAAACTTACCTGGTATTTACTAAAAGCACTCTCCTGCAGAAAATCATCTTGGAATTTTTCCAACCAGACACTGGTTCAATGCACTGAAAATGTCAAGTCACTTCTATTTGCCTAAACCAAGTAATCATACCAATTACTCATGATTTGTAGGTAATAATAAGATTTGTAAAACCTTTCGGGGAGAAAAAGCACAAGTTACCTCTTGATTTGAATAGTTCATCCACATATATGAATATAGTCAATTGTACTCAATGCTTTTTAAGAATATTAATATAAGTGATGATGATGATACAAATAAAGATGGTTGTTGGCTCAGAGTCAGGAGTTCCCTATGTGAAATATGAAACTGGCCCAAGTCCACGGACGGCAAGAAGAGACCAAACAAAGCCACAGGCCACTCCAGATTGGCAGGTGACAGTTTTAACAAGCAAGGAAGTTTACATAGGAAGCTTGTCTTAGGTGGCTAGGAAAGTAAGATCTCTGCACCCGACTGCCAGAATCGCAAGTTTATCTAGAAGCCTCACCTGGGGTCGTACGTTAATATTCAACCAGATAGTTTCAACAACACATCGCTGTCTCAAGCCTTATCCTTGAAAATGGCTGCCACTGTGGGAACAGTGGGCAGAGTGTATTCCTTTCAGGTGAACAGCATGATTTGATGTTGGTGTATATTGTGAAATGATCACCACAATAAGTCTGATTAACACCCATCACCACACACAGGTTTAACAGCTGCCTAACAGTCTATAGTATAGATGTCACCTAATTCATTTAACCATGTCTCTCTTGATGCTCCAGCCAGTCCTGCAGCATTTCCTTCTGCCATCTCTCCTTGTATAGCTTTCATTATTTTTATAGCAGATACATAGAAGAATGAAATAATGATTTTAATGTTCCATAGTATTTTAAATTTAACTGATACTGCTAAATTATCTTGCACACAATTGTATTAACTTGAAATCTCAAAAATAGGGAAAGTCTCCTAATCTAAGAGGTTATCATCCTTTGTTATTTTACCAATCAAATGAGTGAAGCATATTACCTCATACTAGTCTTCTAACTAATCAGTGTTTTTTATTTCTAATCCATAAAAGGAGAGGAAAAAAAAATACCTAAATCAAACATTTTATTGAACAAGTAAATAATTTTCTAAACTATAAATTCACTTAAAAATTTAACATTGTTACTATTACTATAATATATTGGTCATAGGTAATATTATGCTTGTAAGATTTTATATAATAATGTTATTTTGCATATATTCTGAGAATTCTTTCTTCTTAGGTGCTATATAAATTTATTTATTGAAAAAATACTGTGCTAATGTGAGTGGGAAGGGGAAATTAAACTTCAGAAGCTTCACAATGCAGAAAATAAATATTTCCATGTTATATATATAAAATATACTTTATGACTATAGTTTTGCCTAATTTAAGACCTATTCAAATTTGGTCTTTTACATTTTAATCCTAGAAAGCAACCTGATGAGTAACTGAAAGTAAAAAATTGTGGGGCTTTTTTTTTTTATTTGTTATCATTTTATTGTGGTTTTTTATAAAGTCAATCTGTTTGTATCTCAATTTTCTTTATTTTAAAAGGAAAAATAATTGTTGAATTAACTGAAGCTTAACAAAAAACAAAAACTAGGGGAATTTAACCTATAAATTTTTTAAATTCTCAGATAACCAAGTGTTATATGAGCAAGAATGATAATTTCATTAGAACTGATAAAATGTGAATTTTTAACTCAAAAAAAACATGATTAGTAAGAAATTCTATGAGAGCTTTCAAGACACCAACTAGCTCTTTAAAAGCACATCATTTTTACATGAAAAGTGATCAGAAACATACTAGGTTCCTCTTGAAATTGAGGAAAGCTAAAAACATTAACACAAAAGGAACAATATAAAAATGATTTCAGAGATTTGGGTCAAACTTCAATGTCACTAAATCTATTTTTCAGGAACATCAAGATGAAGATGTTCAGATTTTTAATTTAACTTAAAATGAAAATAATGCTTTCTCACTTAGAATCTTCACTGTTTTATTCTCTATCAGTTTAAAGAAAAACAGAATCTCAGAATTGGAAGGGGCAGTAGGGTCATCTATTCTAGTGTTGCCTCTAACGGCTTAGAAATCTTGGCTGTACTTCACTCAAATGGATTATTTTCCTATCTACTTTCCTGCACAAATTATATCAATTTGAAAAACTATACTGCCTAGCTACTGCTTATATTGACTCAAATTTATTTCATATAAATGTTTTACATCCTGGACTTAAATAAAGCAAGAACAGAAGAAAGTACAACGGCAGCTGCACAGCATGACATCCACGGTGTATCTGCACCCCACGTCACGTAGAAAACAGAAAACGACCACAGTGAGAAAACAAAACAATGAAGAATCCCAGAGGGGTAATTGCTGTCAGTCCTTTCTAAGTCCAACGATAAGATGTGACTTTCTAATTAAAAACAAAAACAAAAAGGTGTCAGTAAGGAGATAACACATTTGTATGTGATTCTAGTAGTCCACAGGAAGAAAAGCACCCTTCCCAGGATGTGATATATAGATGGAAAATAAGTGGACACATAGCAATCTCTGTATCTAAATTTATATTGCTGTATCTCTGTATCCACAATCATTTCAATATTATAGCCATAGAGATTTCTCAAGAGAACACACTAGAATGAGCTGGTAAAGGGGAGGTGAGGTAACAGGATAGGGCAAGGAAAATACTTAAGAGTAGCCTCGTCTGATGGGGAGACTCAGGAGTACAAATATTCTCAGAGAGTTGGTTTGACCCTTAGGCAAGGAGGCTGCCCTTTGGTACACCTGTGTTAGGTCATTATTAATTTAGGATTACCCTGGTGCAAACTGAGGGTTGGATTTATATTCTATGCAGGGCATTTTTTACTAAGTCAGAGGTGTAATAGCTACAGGAAGAATTACGTGGATTCCAGCTGAAATGCAAGGTTGATACATAGGTTTTCAGTCAGTACTGGTGAGCAGGGCCTGTCAGGAGTGAACAATGTCTGCGTGTGTCCTTCAAATGTGGGTAATTATAGAGAAATGTGAAATACTGTGTGTGAAAGCCACATTGAACCTGGCAATTTTGGAAATCTCTTAACTTATTACACTTAATGAATATTTAAATACTGTTTTATCCTTTTTTGACACATTACCTGAAGATCTGAAGATCATGCATCTATTGGAAACATGTCTCATTGGTCTCTGAGATGTCTTATCGCCTACTTTTCAATGCATTCAACAGAATTTCCGATGAACCTGGACCAAAGTCTTTTCATGAAAATCATGTGGTGCCAATTATCTTAAAAAGAGGCTTTGAGAGTTACTATGTCAGAATTTACTCAGGCGTGAGAATTACAGTTGATAGGAAGACAAATCCAACTGGCTTAAAAATAAAAGGCAGTCACTGGTCTAGAGGCAGCATGGATGTCACCCACAGTTTCACATAGAGGTCGACAGTATCAACAGCACTATTTTTCTGTAATTCTTTTGGCCTTGACCTCCTTTGAGCTTCGTCCTTCATCTCGGGGTGACTTCTCTCTTAACAGCAGACTCAGGATGGAGGAGGGGCTTGTGTTGAGCCCCATGTCACCAAACCAAGACATAGTTTCATCTCTCCTAGAAATGGAATCTTAAAGCAGTCAGTCAGGAAGCATCAGATCAGCACTAATTAGGTACTCTGCCCAAAGACCCCTGCCATTTCCTAAAGAAAAGTGACCTTGTAATAATTAATCCAAATTTGGGGACTATACCAAACTAATCAGCTTCTGCACAGCACAAGAAACCATCAACAAGGCAAAGAGGCAACCAGCCAAATGAAACTATTTGCAAAACACACCCCAATAAATTTTATGATGCTATCAGTCACAAACTTTGTCCTCCTCCTCATTTCCATGCATTTCATGGTAAAACTGAGAAAACAGTCATCTTCGACTCTCCCTTTTCCCTCACTTAAATGCACAAGACATCACCAGCGCCCATGAAATGTACCTCCAAATATTGTCTTTTCATCCTTTATGTCAAATATCTGCTACTTTATTTCCATGAATCCACATGGGTTTTCTTCCAATCTGTTTTCCACACACGTACACACACACACACACACACACACACACACACACACATACAAACACACACACACACACACATGTACACACACACACACACACACACACGTGTATATATATTTTATATTTATATATATATATAAACTCACATCAAATATTGTCATTCTGTATTTAAAGCTCTTCAATGGTTTCACATTTCAATCTAATAATTAAAGTATTAGATAAATTGTTGTATGTTGACTTACCTATCTCTCCAACTTCATGTGTACCAAAATCGCTCTCTCTCTCTCTCTCTCTTGCTTCTGAGAAACAAAGCTTTCTCCTACCACAAACCCTTCATACACATTTTTCCTCTCAAAACATTTCTTTGCTCTTTTGTCTAGTAAGCCTTACTTCTCCTTTAGTTCTAAGTTTACTGAATATGACTTTGTAGCAGTTTTATATGAACCACATAGGAGATTTCACATTCCTTTTATGATCTCATATCACTTTATACTCCCCTTCAAAGTACTGACCACAGCTGCAGCTTTACATTTGTTTGTGGGTTTGTTTGATTCATTTCCATCTTCCTCATGCTATTGAAAATTTCAGAAAATCAAAAGTCCATAACCACCTGTCTACTAATTATATCTCCAGTGTTTAACACAGACACTAGTAAAAAATAGATTAATAAACATTTAATATACTAGTAAATAAAATGAAATCTGTATACAATAGGATTACAAATAATAATTAAATTCCTTTCTTTAAAAGGACAATGAAATGATCACTTTTAGATATTGTTGGTGGGAGTAAACTCATTCCAACCTTTCTGGAAATTATACTGACAGAAACACGGCCTCAAGAATGTTCACAAGATTTATCCTAGCAATTTCATTTCACATGTTGCAGTTTTTAGAAGAGAAAAATATGGTACAACTTTCCAATTACTCAAAGAAAAAAATGACAAAATTCAAAGGAAATATTCAGAAATACTGGCAAAAGTGTGAATGCATATACACATACATTCACATACAAACAATGAATCATTCCAACATTAAATATTGATAGGAAAGTAATGAAAACACCCTAAAAGTTAAAAAAAATTAATGCCAAAGGATTTTAAATTATAGATATAGTAAAATTATACCTATATGCATTGCTAAGATTAATACTAAAATAAATTAAAATGTGAACAGTAATACTGCTTATTATTTTGAGTTATTGCTACTTCTTTTTTATGCTTAAGTTTGTTTCTCATGTGTTTTCAATGAATGTGTCACAACTATAATTTTAATTTTAATTGTAAATATAACCATAATTATAACTGTAACAACTGTAACTAACCAACAAATTAACCATATATTACATGTAACTATTTATAGTAGTCCCATCTTATCTATGGGAAATACGTTCAAAAGCCCCCAGTGGATGCCAAAACAGTGGAGAGTGTAGAACCGTGTATACGAGTATACCCATATGTACACACTCTGTTTTCTTCCTACGCACACATACCTTTTCATTTAAAGGAAGCACTTTATGGCTTCTCTTTGGCATATCTGAATTGGCATCACTACCCTTGCACTTTGGGACCATTATTAAGTAAAATAATGGTAAGCCACTGCCATACCATGACAGTCAATCTGATAACCAAGATGGCTACTAAGTGACTAATGGACAGTGAGGATACTCACGTATAGGGTGAATACACTGGACCAAAGGATGATTCACATCCAGATCAGGATGGAGCCAAACAGCAGGAGATTTCATCATGCTACTCAGAAGGCTGCACAATTTAAAACTCATAAATTTTTTATTTCTGGAATTTTCCATTTAACATTTTCAACCCTATGGTTGACCATGGGCAATTGACACCATAGATATGGGGAGATTAGTGTGTATGTATATACATACATCTGTATGTGTATATTACCCAGATTTGCTATTTCCCATTTTGGATTAGTTTAAAGAAACTGGTCTAATAAATAAGTGACATGATTAAGTCAACCTTCATAGGCTATTTTCTATTTTCGGGCTACAGTCATTTCCCATTCTCCATGAATTCTTAAATTCAATAAAAAGCCCTCTGGAGATTCCCTAACAAATCCTTAGATTCGTGTCAGCTGTATATTTCTGATTTATATACATTTAAATTGCTAAAAATCAGTGAGCCAAGCAGTCATGATTGTTAAATGACAAGTCATAGAAATGCAGTATTACTCATACTCTTTTTATTTTATAGCTTTTTAAAAATGTTGATAGAGTTAGACCAAAAAATGAAGTTGTTCTAATGCATAGAATCACTAAATTGTGGGAGAAGCTAGAGATAGCCTCTGTTTCATGAAACCTCACAAATTTTGTAGAAGTCTTCTCATTTCATTTATTTTTTAATAAAAATGATACATATGAATTTTCCATTTATGGGAACTTTCCTAGCTGGAATCTTTAAAATATGAGTTTTAATATCATTCTAAAAATAGATTTTTTTCATCAGGCTAAAAAAATTGAGGCTAGATAATTTAATCAACACAGCCATTATTATGGATACACATAGATACACATTTCATGAGATCCAAGAAGATGTTAGGGACTTCAATCAATGTTCTTTATTTCAGATGAGCTAAGATAGAATCCCTTCCAGGTAACAACATTTTCTTTATCTGTAAACACTAGAATTTTATTATTATTATTATTGTTAACAATCACAAGAAGAGCATAGTACAAAATAGGATTTAGCATGTTCATTCCCCAAAAGACAAATTAATTACTAGCTTATTTAAATTGTAATCACAAGAGAGAATAAAATCACGAGCTTCTAGGGCCTTTGTGCCATGCATGCTTGCTATTTTGTAATAGTTTTTGTAGAGGACATAGAAAACTTATCACTCAGTATCACATATGAGAAGGAACAATAACAACAACAAATGTAATTGCATATTGGAAGCTGTCACTGTCAATAACATTAAATATAAAATAAAGGAGAAAAGTTACCTAAATAGAGAAATGATGTGACCCAATTTTGTCCATGGAGATTAATTTTGATACTTTTTTCCTTTCAGAAGAAAAAAAAAGGTTAAAAAACACTGCAAGAAATAATGAGGGCTATTTCACAAAAATGAAATGTTTAATTTATCAGGAAAATACAACTAATCTAAATCTATCTATCTATCCATCTATCTATCTATCTGAATAATGATCTGATGATCTTCATCAAGTTGTGTCAATCAAGTTTCAATCAGGAAAATGGAAGCCACCTTACTAGCAAGAAGGGGTTAAATGTTTAAGCAGCTATTGGAGAGCCTGAGGACAGGAAAGTCAGGGAAGCCACCATCACCACATTGGCCAGCAGCACAGAAATAGGTGATTATGAGGAGCTCAGTCCCCACGGTAAAGTACATCTCTGGGAAAGCTCCTGCAGCTATGAGGCAAGTTCTCAAGAAGCTCATCTGAAAGCTGCGTTGAACCTTGCATCTTCCCAGGGGCAACTGTCTCTGGAGAATAATGATCTCTCTTCCCTGCTTTTTATGTCTGAGACAGAATTTCCCATTTCAGACTTTAGGTCCACACATACCTGTAAGTGAATTCAGTGAAACTTAGTCCCTGGTATTATTTGAAGCCATTTGAGAACTATTTAGAGGGGGTGATGCCGATGTTAACTCTATAAGACAACTTAGAACTAATTTTTGAGATATAAGATAAGATTAAAATGTAACATGTTTGTAGTCTCATATACGGTATATTTAATAAGTAGTGATTATTATTGAGGTAAAGTTCTAATGTATTATATTCTCCCAAAGCAACCTAATATGTGCTTATCAACTATATACTGGAAAGACTTCCAAAATCTACTCTAAGGTTTGCTGATGCTTCTACACCAGCTATGCATGCCAATTATCTTTGCTTTTATATAAAAAAGGCAATTTAGAGCTATAGAAAAAATTCTCTCAGTTATGATTTTGGAGTGCTTTCATAATATTAAAAAAAGGCTATTCTTCCAACATATCGTAACCACCATTTCTACATCATAAAAGAAAAAAAAAGATCTTTCAAGTATGCTGAACTTTAGTAGCAAACTGCATATTAATAGTTACATTTATAATGTCTGAGAAAAGTTGAAGAGGGCACTTTAAATTCACAGCTCCCTAATTCTTTCAATATTCTTAACAACCCATTTATTCTTCTGTATCATGAGAATTCCATTAATACCAATATATTAAATTACTTCAGTGAAATGTTTAAAGAACTTTTAAAATAAAACCTGACTTCAAATTTTTTGGAGGGACTGCCGCTGACATTGAAAAACCAGAATTGACTGATAATAGAATACTTCACACAGCACAAACACCTTTAGTAACCTTTTATAATTAGCAATTTAATTATAACCTGCACTTCTGAAGAGATCCCAAGCCTTATATTTAACTAAAGGATGATGAATGGAGCTCAAATTGCATGTGAATTATTGCAACTTGCAGAACAACAAAATATGCTTTTGTTTAACTTTTGAATACACTAATAATAACAGCTATAATATTAATACAATTTATAAAATGATATAATAAGCAGAGTGTTCTTTATTCTAATTTAATGTCCAGAGAACCTTATGAGGTGTGTACTATAGTGATCATGTCCTTTATACTGATAAGAAAACTGAATCAAAGAAGATGAAAATAATTTACCCAAGATTAAAAAGCAATCAAGCAATGGAACTAAGAAATGAATACAGGCAGTCTGATTTTAGAAATAACTGTTCTAAACAGTGTGCTTTCACTATAAAAAATATCAGAGCCCCAAATTTCTCATTATTCATGTGAGTATACTTGGACTATATTTCCAGCCTGAGGCAATAATCTTTGTATGATGAGAGAGCTGTAAAAAGTATTATACTATATTTTCTAAATAGCTAAAACAAATACTAAGTACCTTTAATATCCTTAGGTTAAATTTAACATAAACTTACAGTATGGCAATGAGTAATAAAACAGGGAAAAGATCAAGATATGAAAGAAAGTGTTGAGAGACTACTAGAGATGTATTGTACTTATAGATAGATGTCCCTGTTCTCTGACAGTTTATTTATTAATGGTATCAGAAAAAGAATCGAAGATAACTTAAAATTGCTGATTTTTTAAACAAGATGCGACATTCCCCAGCTGATAGACAAAACCCACTGGAAAATGTGAGCAAGCTATTGGACCTCTGTGATCTTCAAAATTAGCAAACACCAAGCTATTTCAATTGATCAATTATCAATGGGAACACTCGGGATGTGTTTCTTAGAAAATTAGAGAAAAATTGTTATAGAACAACTGAGGAAATTTTGAGGACTAAAAATAATTTATTTATGTGAACAAAGAAGTGATAGTTCCTCTTTTTGTGTTATTAAAGATCTACAACTAAAAACTTAAAATGATGAGAAGCTGATGTATTAAATCTAAGTGAGCTGTTGTCACCATCTGATTTCAAATTCTGCATGTAGCATTTATTCCATGGTAAGATACAATGGGAGTTAATTAGGCATCTCAAGCTGTTGCATAACTTTTAGAATACAAGGACTAAAACGGTATAGACTTCATTCTTTGGGACCACTGTATAAGACAAACTTAAGATGTTGGGGGTGCCAAAATAATGTATACAGATTTTAAGAGATATTATCTATGTATTACTTTCCAAAGTTGAATTGAATTACGGTAGCAATGTAATGTGTACTATGACATTCACTGAAAAGATGGCATTAATCAAATGAATGGTAGCATTACCAGACAGGACAGTCAAAGAAAACGGCACAAGCATGGTTGCTATTTGAGGAGCACAAGACCATTTTGAAATGGCATTTGCAATTGGAGAATTTGTTTGTGTTTCCCGCACGTTCTCCTGACTTAACACCCCTTGACTTCTACCTATGGGGGACCTTAAAGGATGTGGTGTACCGTAGAAAACCGGCTACATTGGCGGTACTTTCAGAAGAAGTACAGCTTGCGCAGTGATACAAGTGGACACTTTGGTCAACATTGCTCCGCAGTAGTTTACAGTAATCACAAGTGTCTGGACACTGATGGTAACCACCTTGAGCACCTCTTGTAATTGCAGAAGTCCAATGTGACTTGTAGTCATCTTTTGTTATTGGTATATATTGAGTATTACAAATTGAATACAGTTTTTCCTTTCTTAAAATGTGTATACATTTTTTGGCACCTTCTATATACTGAAAGTGTGATTCATTTTTAAAAGTTTACTAATGGAATTGCAATGAAGCTTTAATTATATCTAGATTACTGATTCAGAGCAGAGAGGATTTTTTTAGGGCAGTGAAACTATTCTGTAAAATGGTAGGTACATATAATTATACATTTGTCAAAACCCATAGCATGTACAATGCCAAGATTGAAACTTAAACTATGAATTTTTAAGTGATAATGTGTCATTATGGGTTCATCAGCTGTAACCAATGTACCACAGTGGGTGGTCTGCTGCTAGTGGGGCAGGTTGTGATTGTGTGGGAAAAGGCAGTATATGAGAAATCTGTACTTTCTCCTCAATTTTGCTGTGAACAAAAATTGCTCCTAAAAGATAAAGCTTGTTAATGAAAAAGTTTCCTAATGAATTTGCAATGAAGCTTTAATTGCATTTAGATTAGTGATGCTTTCTCAAAGCTTTTTCCTTGTGAATTTTAAATTATACCATTTTAGAATTTAGAAGACTTTCAGGGACCATCTCCTTCAGCTTTCCTAACAGAATCTAACTGTAGTCACAGACATTCTGAGATACTGTTACTTCAGGTGATTATTTAATTTGCAGACACCTAGGCTCCATCTAAATCCTAGAGAATCAGTTTCCAAGGAAAAGGAGCCTCAGAAAATGTATTCTAACAAGTTTCCCAGGTTGATTCATATGCACGGTACACTTTAATAACCATGGATGTGACACAGAGCTTTTTATTTGAAGTATTAATAAATTGAGATTCAGAAAACTTAGGAGATTTACCTATGTTTATAAAACAAATTAAAAACAAAAGCATTACTCAATTCTCTAACTGTCCAGTTAGTTCTCTTCATATACCCTGTGACCTTCTAACAATGTATTAATAACATCATCTCCTTCCTTGTTACTCAAGAATCTCTGAAAAAAAAGAGGGTTTTACCATTCCTTATGAAAGCCAAATAAATTGCATTTGAGTTTGATGGGTTCCTCTTACTACTACTTTTTCCTTCCTTCTATTTTTTCCTTCCTTCTCTATTCTGTCTACTCAACTTTATTAAGATAAAAGTTTATAATAAAACACACCCATTTAAAGTATAAAAAGAGTTTAAATTTTTTTGCTTAATTGTAATTATGTAACCATGCAAGTAACCACCACCCAATGAAGACAAACTTTATTTCAAAAAGTTCTCTCATGGCCAAAGGAAAAATGTATATATAGAGATTTGTCAGGTATTGTGAGGACTTTGTCTTTTTTTTTTTTTACCAATAATATGGGAAGCCACTGAATGTCTTGAGCAGAAGAGGGACTTCATTTAACTTAATTGATGGTTGATATAATCAGCATATTAAGTAAAATATTATGATGCTCCCTTCTCCTAGTTTATGTGATTAAAACTTGCTTTGTATTGGAAGAGAGAATTTGTTGAGAATGTATAAAGATAACAAAAGCTAACACTTCATAAACATGTTAATTAAAGTTCTGTCTATAGCCTTTTAAAAGAGGCTTTGTAAGCAAAATGACTAAATGAAACTCAAGAACATAACTGAACTATTTTAGTGAGCTTTTCTTGCTGCCATCCTTCTCATTTTTTTGAGTTTACCTCTATGTAGACAATATTTTTCCTCTTATTTTTGAAAATATTGAGCAACATTATTTTTTAGAATGTACTTTGGGATTTTAATACTTCTGTTTAAGCTTTTCATATAATCAGAGTATTACATTTGAGGTATTTTATCACTATTTATGCAATAGTAATATTTGAATAGATTTATTAATACTGCTACTTTACCTTTGTTGAAATCATCTAAGGCAAAATTTCTATCATCCTGGTATCACCACCACTAGAAGACCCTTTGAAGATGAGTCCTGGGGTAATGGATACTACGTGCTATGAGTTGAATAAGCTTTTGTGATTATGGATATAAAAAGAAAAATGAAGCCCTGCCCAGGAAAATGCTTAAATTTAGATTAGATGATTATAACTTGTAAATATTCAAGGCAAAAATAATTAACTGAATGATATAATACTCTCTCTTCTATTTTGTTCAAAAATACGAAGCATTGTAAATGTAAACAACAACATGGATGGACCTGGAGATCATCATGCTAAGTGAAATAAGCCAGACAGAAAAAAACAAAAACTGTATGACTTCACTCATATGCGGAATATAAAACTGAAAGCAACAAAGAAAAAACAAACAAACAAACCAAAAACCCATGGACACAATCAGTAGTTTAATGTTTATTTGGGGACAAGCGGGGAGGGGAAGGGAGAAGTGGGAGGGATTGGAAGAGAGGAGGCGGGGAAGCTAAATATAAGGTGATAGAAAAAGAAGTCACATTAGGTGGTGAACTTATTATACATCAAGTTGACAATGCACTGTAGGATTATACACCTGGAACCTATGTAATCCTTGCTAACAGATGTCACCCCAATGAGTTTAACAATAAAAAAGAAATAAGAAGCATTTACCCTAAGATATATCAAGCTTTAAATTTTAGAGGCATTCAGCATGAGTAATATTTGGAATTTGACTTCTGAATTGCTTTTTATAGCTATCATATATATTAATTTATACATTCTATAAACACATGTTGAAAAAATCTATTAACTTTTTTTTTCAAATTAGTTATTTAATTTAATTCTCACATTAAACATGAAGGAATGCTAAAGCAATGTTTTTAAATTTTCTTAAGGTCACAAAAAATCATGTCATACAAAATTCATTAAACAACAACGTTTCAAACCTATTTCTCCAACTCTAATTTCAGTATTCTTTTTCTTTACTCCAAAGATTCTTAAATAAGTCTGTTATGAATGCAATTGAATCAGATGATACAGTTTAAAAATATAATGTTCAATGCACAAATCTTCCCAAAGATTCTTAATTTTTATGTATTTTGCAAGTGATATTTGCCTTGTGAAATTTGACTACACAGCCAGTTCTTTTGCAAGTTTACTACCTATACATTTGCAAAATAATTTTGATACATACATTTATTCTAATACCTCCACGTAATTATTTTCAATTCTATTCCAATCTTTCTTACTCTATGTCCTTGAGCAAGTCACATAGGTTTTAAGGAAATCTAAGTCTAGGATTAAACAAGATCGAGGATACTTAGAATTGGGCTCTACATTTAGAGGTTGTAAGTGGATGCCGTGTCAATAAAAGGATGCCATTAATGTTATTCAAAATACCATGTAAATATGATAATATGATTTAAAGCATCTTATTTTCAATTATTCTAGTTAACACAATCCCCTTAGCTTTCTTGATCACATAATGCTTTACCGTGGAAAAAAATTCCAAATGTATCTCTGACATTAAGCTATAATTCATGCATTTCTCAGTCTACAATCTTAGTAGAAAATCCTACCATTCAGAGAAAGAAAATATTTTCTCCAAAGAATAGCTAAAAAATTTGTAATATTAACATTAATTTTACTCTGAAACATCTTGAGAATAAATTACTTGTACATTCAATCAATTACTTATTAAATATTATTTAGTATCTTTTGTACTGAGATTCTGTGCCAAGATATGGATATCAAACAACGTATGTATTCAGCCCCTGTCTTATGGGTGAGTTAACACAGTGCACATAAATACGCTTTTAAAAACATCCAAGTGACATTTGCATCTAGTGCAGAAATTTTAACATAATAAAGTGAAGAACTTTTGTACAGTATTACCCAGTTGATACCTTTCATTCTTGCAATAATTCTGTGGACAAAAAAGTCCAATAGAATTATTTCTTACTCTGGAAATAAGATGCTATAGCTCCAGCCAAGAAAGACTAACTGGTACTGGACTAACAAATAAACAATTATAAAATAGACAAAATATATGAGATAATTGCTTCGAGACATTGAAAAACAGACCGACCTAGGCTGCAATCCTAGGTAAAAAGGAAACTCTCAAGACGAGCCCCACTATTGATAAGGTTCTCTGCTTAGGGAAAAATTTCTATCCAACTGCTACAATCCTACTGCGTTTAGGCAGCAAATATCAGAGGTCAGGATTGCTGAAGGGACTGCCATATGAGGATAAGTATGGAGGAGAGAACTGTACAGGTATTGAGATTCAGAAGAATGTGTGGGGGTTCACCCAAGAATCCTGTGCTGAAAGTCGAGCTATGCATGCTCAAGGAAGAACTAAAAGAGAAGTAATCCAGAGTGGGTGCAGTGGGGTCAGAACAAAGCAGAAATGTTCAAAGTTAAGCAGTGCTAGGAAATACTGGATTTCCATTGCAGTCAGAGTGGAGAGAACTCATTTTACCCAGGATATTCAGGACAGAGAACAGAAATGACAGAGTGGGTGGGAAGGTAGATGTGAGCAGGAAAAGGAAAAGTTAATCTGGTCTATTACCAGCTCTCTCTAAATTAAGAAAATAAGACAATCAGAAAAATACAAGGCGGGGCTGGGGGATTGAAGGAGGGCCGGACATTAAGAGACCCCAAGCTATAGACCCCATAAAGTCTCTAGCCTCCTTTCCCAAGTCCCCTAGTCTTAACCACTTTCTTAATTAGTTTTCCCAGATCCCAAGCCTTAAACAATAGATTGTTTCTTGTCTGATGCATATGATGTCTCCTGCCTCTTGCTTTAGATAATTACCTAAAAACTTGTGATTCATGTTCCCATACTTGCTGATTTTAATCGTTATGGCCCTGCATTCCTTCCAGGACCCAGCTCTTGGATTGATGTTGACACCAGAATGACTGGTTAGCCAGAGGAAAGACTGCAGGCTCCATGAAGCTTAATGGACTCCCCCAAACTATCACATAGTCCACATGGCCCCTGGAAATGCCAAGATTGCCCCCTAAGATTCCCTTTAAAAATGCTCCAACAATGTAAGGAGGGGCTGTTTCCCTCTCTTTAGTCAGCCCACTTCACATCTCAGAATGTACTTTCTTTACTAATAAACTCTTAACTGTCCTAACTACACTGTCTCTTGACTGAAATCTTTCCTTCAAGATGACAAGAACAGAGGAAAATCACCCTTTCCCTATAACAGAAAGGAAAGCCTTAAGAGTAAAGAGCACATCCCTTGTCTCTGAACTCGTGCCTAGAACCCTACATCACAAGACAGTTGTGAAGATTAAATAACATTACATATGAGAACTCAGAAGAAGGCTGGATGAATAACAGTCAATGTAAGTGCTTTCCATCAATTTGACTATGTATTTGTGCATAAGTGTAACTCAGAAGAGAGAAACATTCTCCTCACTTTTGCATGGTTTGTGAAGGAAGAGGCTTTGCCACACTATATTCTCTTAAGCTTTTCAATTTTACTCTGAGTCTTTGGACTCTGAAGAATACTGGTGTCTGTCAGCAGAGGCAAAACCAGGTGCAAAGCCCCTAGATCCTAGGTACCAAAGTCAGCCAAAAAGATGCTTACTGTAAGTACTATTCAAGGACATCTTGGAAGTAGGCCAGAGTAGAAGTGGACTTTTACGGGAGTACACAGCCATTGTGTGTATCAGCACGTATAACACATTGCTTAATGAGGGAATACAAAGGGGGCCGCGTAAGATTTAACAATCTCAACTGCAGGCTGACAACTCAATGACCAAAAGTAACCACTCAGGATGCTCTGATAATTAATTCCTAACTGGGCAGGTAGTCACATGCTAGGCCTATGGCTTCCTTAAAAACAAAGGTTAATCTTTACCTCAAGTGAGCCCTGCTTATTGCTCTTATGCATCTAGGATATCATACCTTTAAAATGTCAGGGGAATTTTCTCTTCCAGACCCCTCAAAAACAGACCTACTGACATGAGAAAAACCTTAACACTGAAACCCTTCGTTCTTACCTTGTTGCCTGCATACCATTTCTATTTGTTGTAAATGTTAAATGTTAACTATGCTGTACCCACCAATGTATGTGTATCTCTTCAATTTACTTGTTATCCAATTTTAGAGATTTCCCCTCTTTGCTTTCTCCCACTTCTTTATTCCACCATCAAAGAATTTCATTTAACCTCTGTGTGTTTCCTTCTTTGATTCTAAATGTATAAAAAGAACTGCAAAACTTCTATTTCTCAGAGCATTCTTTTCAATCCTTTGAGATTTTGCTTCTGGGTCTGGTCCTCAGCACTTGGTTCAAATAAACTCTTTTAAACTTTTCTTTAGGTTCAGACTTTCTTTTGACAACAGAGCTAGTGATCCATTATATCAAAAAGGGATGGGAGCCTTGGAAGCGTGGCTTATAAATAATAATATGACTAGATTTTAAATCAAGGCTGTGATATCCTAGGGAAACAAATTCTAAGATTTGGAATTTTAAGAAAACCCCTATTTTTAGAACATTTAGATAACTTCTGCTGTGTACATTATATTTGGCATAGACTTTTAAACATAAACCTGATAAATGTGTCTGGTAAGCTCCAAATTGTGCAGGTACAGTAAAGGGTGTGTGGCAGACAAAACTGGCCATGCGACTATAAAGCAAGGCACAGTGCTATGATCTAGTATAACTATAACTTTTCACAGCCAACCCAACTCTTTCCAAAGCCAGTACTCTCTTATATGAAATCTTAGAGGTTTAGGGAGGCAAATAGTCTTCTTTCAAGTCACCAGGGGAGCATTTATTCCACCACACAGTTATTAATTCTTCCCCTCTTGACCTAAAAGAGTAAAATCAGTTTGCAAAAAAACCAGCCAATTTACAAGCCCCTCAGGCAATCTGACTTCTCTGCTAGTGCCCTGAAGCTCACTTTTAATTATGGGCTTTGAAAAAGTATAGCTGGCAAAGCTGAATTAGCAATCTCCTCCTTAGATTTGCTGTGCAGTATAATTCCCAGTCCTTTCTTTATTGGCTTCACATACAATTGGAAATCGTGCGGAAATTTCCCCTTTGTTTAAGCACAGTGCAGCTAGCTTTCCTCTTTTGTCAGGCATCAGGACTCATTTCCATAGCAGCCATTTTGGGGAATGAAAGGGATTTACGTGATACTCCTTCTGTAAGTGAAATCCAAACAATAAAGCATTAATGTTCATTTGCACAAGAACAAAGATTGCTTGGATACATTTTCTGTAAGATAGGAAACAGGTTCTTTTTATATAACAAAGTGTAAAACCATTTAACAAAGAGTTGTGCTCAGGTTCAACTCTATTTCCCTGACAACATTATAATTCTAAGAGGGTAGCTATTAGTCTACAATGGTCCAGAAGATCCTAAATACAAATGCATGAGAGGTCATGCATTTGTATTTACCTTTCATACTGGAGTCTTTTATAACCTCCAAAACTAATTGCAACCTAAATTATATACATCAGGGCTGCAAAAAAGCCTATCACATTTGTGCTAGTTAGTCTATTAAGAAACTTCTTTTGTTTTCTGATATTCAGGAATGTCCGTATGGAGGGCAGACAGCTGTGCAGTCACCAGCTGTTATCGCTCAGCTGCAAGGAGTGTGGACGGTTCCTTAAACTCCATAATTGTGAGACCTTAGATTTGGAACCAATAGACATTTACTCTGAAATAGGCTCTGAAAGAAGAAACTCAACAAGCTTATTACAAAAAAAAAAAAAAAACAACAACAACAACAACAAAAAAGCCGAGGCTAAATCATATTTTCACAATTCTCCTGCTACTAATATTTACTTTTAATTCATGAAACTCTTTTTTTCTACCAGACTAAAAAGTCAAATATTTTTATCTATTTTTATGGCTACAACCATGATCTCAAGCTTCTCTCAGATAAGGATATCTGAAATTAAATTCTCCTATACCTGAAATTCTAAATGACTACCAATTATCATAGGCACATCAACATTACCATGACCATTTTCATGCCCAATAATTTTGTCCTACACTCCCTATCTAAACAATGGCTTTATATAGAGTTCCTCAAACCAGAAACTTGTAAACTTGCCCCATGTATCTAATAGGACCTACATTGTAAGGATCTCACCTTATCTTACTGGGCATTCTTAAATCTTTATCCCTATTTTTACTGTTTCATCATTTAAATTCATACTATGTAAAAAAATTTTCCTAAGTGCTTTTCAGGACTCTTAATAGTGCTATTGCCTTAAAATTCATTCTCCACTCTAATAGTTTAATGACCTTTATAAAATGCAAATCTGATAAACACACTCTCTTGCTTTGGGTACTTCAGTAGCTCCTTTAAAAATAAATAAATCAAAGTATGGAGAGAGGTATCAACTTGAAACACAAAAATATATAATTTATGTGTAATTTCAGAACCAAACACAGATAAACACAGTAAGTACTAGAAAAGAAAATAAGCCCATACAGAAACATTGATGCAAAAATATGCCAGAAAATTATTAAATAAATGGTTTTATCAAAAATAAATGGGGGTTCTCTGGTGATGTAGTGGCTAGGCTTTGGAGCTCTCAACACCGTGGCCTGGGTTCAGTTCCCAGCCAGGGACCACCAGTAAATAAATAAACAAACAAATAAATAAATAAATAAATAAATAGGATTTAGTATATCCATTAAAATAATTCATTACACTAAAAGACTAAAGTAAAAAACTGATTATCATCTCAATAGATGCAAAAAAAAGCACATTCTTTATTGCTCAATAAATATTTATATAAACACATTAGAAAAGAGAGATATAATTGAACTTTCATAAGATGAATAGGTTTTTCATTTTTTATTCTTACCAACATCTGTAGTGAAGATTATAGTTAATGCTAAAATATGCAAGACATTCCTATAAATTTAAAAATAAAACTAAAGTGCCTATAATCAAAGCTCTTCTCTTATATAACACCATGTTGGAATGCTTTGTCAATAATAAGGTGATAGCATGAAAAGAAATGTACAATGAGAGCTTGTAAAAATAAAGACATAATTGTTGTCCATTGTAGCTGATATATATTTGTAGCTGAAAACATAGGAAAATATACAGATTCAGTATATGCACTAATAAATTTAGCAAAACTACAGAATATACTATTGATATTTCAAGACAATAACATCAGTTTGAGAAATAACAAACTTAAAAAAGTTTTATAGTCTTGTTTTATTATTAGTTCTAGTTCATTATGAATTGTGATCTAGCTAAAATTTATATATATGCACACACATACACACATATATGTACATACATATGTATATATAGTGTATGTTGTCAAATTTGAGTAAATACTCAATTATTTCCATAAGTATACCTAGTTAACCCAGCACCACTTGTTAAAAGATTTTATTCCAGTAAGGGGCTAATATCCAAAATATATAAATAACTCATACAACTCAACAACAGTAACAACAACAACAACAAAAAACGAATCCAATTAAAAAACAGGCAGAAGACCTGAACAGACACTTCTGTCAAAAAATAAAAAACGAACAGCCATTAGATAAATGAAAAAATGCTCAACTTCACTAGCTATTATGGAAATGCAAATCAATCTGATACCGCACAATGAGCTACCACCTCACACCTGTTAGAATGACTATCATCAATAAGACAAGTAATAACAAGTGTGGGAGAGGTTGTGGAGAAAAAGGAACCCTCATACACTACTGATGGGAATATAAGTTGATATAACCGCTATGGAAAACAATATGAAGATTAAGACTAGAAATACCATACAATCCAGCAATCCCTCTTCTGGGTATCTACTCCAAAAATCTGAAAACATTTATTCCTAAAGATATACAGAGTGTGCCACAAATATATATATATATATATATATATATATATATATATATATATACACACACACACACACACATTTTTAAAAAAGAAAAAAACTGTATTAAAATTGTAATACTCAATATATATCCACAACAAAAGATGAATACAAGTCACGTTTGATTTCTGCAATAGCAAGAGGTGTGCAAAGTGGTTACCATCAGGGCCCAGACACTTCTGATTACAACAAACTACTGCTTTAGCAACGCTGACCAAAGTGTCCACTTGTATGGCTATGCGTGCCGTTACAATTTTGTCCTGAAGTACCATCAGTGTATCTGGTTTTCTACAGTACACCACATCCTTTAAGTTCCCCCAGAATTAAAAGTCAAGAGGTGTTACGTCAGGGAATGTGGGAGAAACACAAACAATGTTCTCGAATTTCAAACACCACTTTAAAATTTTCTTCTACTCCTCAAATGACAATCATGCTTTCACCATTTTCTTTGACTGTCTTGTCTGTTGCATAGTGATGCTAGCTTTCCTTTGATTAATGCCATCTTTTGAGCGAATGTCATACTACACATTGCCACCATAATTCAATTCAATTTATAAAAGTAATACATAAATAATATTTCTTAAAATGTATATACATTTTTTGGCACCCCAGTATATACCCTTATGTTCATTGCAGCATTATTCATAGTGGCCAAGATGAGGAAACATCCAAAGTGTCCATTGATAGATAACTGGATAAAGAAGATGTGGTATATATATATATACAATGGAATATTACTTAATCATAAAAAACATGAAATCCTGCCATGTGCAACAATGTGAATGGATCTTGAGAGTATTTTGCTAAGCAAAATATATCGTACAGAAAATGTGAAGAGCCATATGACTTTACTCAAATGTGAGATGTAAAACTGAAAGCAACAAATGAGCAAGACCAATAAAACCCATAGACAAAGACAACAGTTTAATGGTTACCAGAGGGTAAGGAGGGTCAACTATATGATGGTGTATTATAGAATTATACACTATGCCTATTGCTAACGTAATCTTCCTAGAACAGTTTCTATCAATATCAGTTCTCTGTTTAAGTGTCTCCTACACTTCCTCATTCCTATATTAAATCACCCAACTGTCATCATATATCATTCAAGATTTACTAAAATACGTGTCTTTTAGGAAGGAATCCTTGCTTATAGAAGGTGATTGTACTTATTTCCAAATTGTGCTGCTTAACTCTTTTGTGGAATTGTTAATGGTTTCTGATGCTCTTCAGCAAAAGAGAAAACATTATAGTCTCAGTGAAACACTTTGCAGGAAATCGTACACTAACAAATAATATCAATGTTATTTCCAAGTCTGACTTCCCACCTCCTCTGGCCTTTTTTTTTTTGTATTTGTGTAACTAAAGACTAAATCCTGGCACTTTGCTACCTAATACACGACCTCTAACTTGCCTTATATTCTGGAGCCCTGTGTTATTATTCCAGCTTGGTTGCTAACAAGTTATATGACCTAGAGTAGTCATCCTGCTGTGTGTCTCATTGTCTTACATTTAAAATAAGGATGGGGTTATATTATCTTGAGATTACCTTCAAACTGAAAATTCTACAATTATTTTTTTAATTGTAAAAGCCATATGTAAATTTCCAATTTAAATATCTTAAGTGTTCATCTAAAACTAAAACTGAGAACTCAATAATCTAATAAATTTAAATGATTTCCTCTATCAGAGTGCAAGGCAGACCGATTTTTCATAGTTACAGTGAAAGCTACAACCCTTTTCCAGTTGGGTGGAAGCCACCAAATAAACTGATCCTACTCAGGCATGGCTAGTGCTGACTCAGGCCTTAATAGCTAGAAAGTATCAATGCACATGTAGTGATGATTTAGGTCTGGTACAGCCATTAAATGCCTTTGAAAGTGATGATTAAGAGCCATTTCAAGAGGCCAATCCAATTCAATCCAGGAAGAGCTTAAAAAAGCAAAACATAATGTCCTCTACTTTCAGTCTTCACTGAAACTGTTTTAAATCTATATATAATTAGAACCAACTATTTTATTTTTCTTATAACAATAACCTCTTTAGAGATTTATTTAGCGCTATTTAGTGATCAGAAGGCATTTAGATTTAAAAAAAAATTCTATATTCATCGCAAGCTTTCCAAACTCCCTTATAAATGGTTGTACACACTCTACAATAAGATACTCAGGTTTGGAGGAGTGTGAAACATATCCTGAAAGTTTAATTGAAATGAATATTGAGCATGAGGGAAAAAAACACCTGTCGTAAAAGGAAATAAACAACAACAACAAAATCCTTGCTGAGTTTTCTAGACAAAGTAGAGGAAATCAAAAGAAATATTTTTCAATGACAGTAAATTAATGTATCAAATGGGAGAACTGATCAGAATTCAGGCCTCAAGAACTGCTGCTGAACATTTGTCTTTTATTCAGGCCTTGGGTTCTGATCCTCGGTTGGTTTGACAGACTTAGCAGAATGTTATGAGAATAAACCAAGACAGGATAATATAAAACTACACTGTAAATCAGTAGTCACAAAACATCAACTGTCCTTTGGGAGATGTATAGAAATGTAAAATTTTCAAACATGAATCTGAATATCTGATTTCTTTAAAAAATATAGGGTGTCAGGAGACTTTATCATATTTTTTTCCCCTTCATGGCAAAACCATACTGAAGATGAGTACCTTAGCGTATATTTGGCATTATGTCATACTACCAACCACAGACTGACTTCATCCTTTTACCACTAGGCCCTTATATATTTGTTCACGTGATGTCCAGGATAGTTATTGTTGAGAATAATAAGTATTTAAAAGCTTACCACACACACACACACACACACAC